>JAKUCV010000687.1:0-15727 GCA_028386065.3 Turnera subulata
TTGTTGCTTCACCAGCTCGAAATGCAGTTTCTCCTCCTTTTAAACCCTCTGAGGGTATTGAGATTCTGCAAAAGCCTGGTGCTAAGCCTCGAAAAGGTAGAGGTAGAGGTGCTAAAGGTGCTAAGCAATCAGTTCCTCCCAAGGAGTCCACCATTCCTCCTTTACTGCCTACTTAATGAAGTGGATCCTATGGAATGTTCGAGGGCTTAACGACCCCTCCAAGCGCAAGTCGGTACTGCAGCGCATTTATTCTTTTGTTGTTGATCTTGTTTGCCTTGTTGAAACCCGTGTTCAACTTGACTCTGTCTCTGAAATTCGTAGATTTTTTCTTCCCGATTGGAGTTTTGCTAATAACTATACTTCAGCTAGTTTGGGGCGCATTTGGCTTTTATGGTCTGACCGTGTTGATGTGACTGTTTTGGCTGTTGCGGATCAAGTAATTCATTGTAAAGTTGTCGATATAGCTAAGCAGCTCTCATGCTACGCTTCATTCATTTATGGAGCTAACAATGCTGCTGACCGTAACACAAATCTATTTCCGACCATTGCAAGGTTTTCTGCCTCCATTGGCGATTCTCCATGGTGTCTCTTTGGTGATTTTAACATTGTACTTAGACCATCTGAGTCTTTTTCCTCTACTGCTCATCTCTCTAATGATATAGCTCTCTTTGCTAATTGTCTGGCTGCAAATGGTTTATTTGACCATCCCTATACAGGTTCATAGTTTACTTGGTCCAATCGGCAACTGGACTCACCTGTTTTTTGCAAACTGGATCGTTTTCTGGTGAATGCTGCCTGGTTCAGCATCTTTCCCAATAGTACAGTGGATTTTCCCCCTTTGGGAGTCTCTGACCATAGTCCTATCCTGTTGTCTACCACTGCTGCAGTTTATCAGGGGCCTAAACCCTTTAAATTTTGTAATCAATGGATATAGCATCCGCAATATCTTCCTCTAATTGCTTCTGTCTGGAGTCAGAAAATTGATGGCTATGCTATGTACTGCCTTAGCCAAAAACTGAAATTGTTGAAGATTGAACTCAAGCAGCTACATTCACGTGCATATGGCGATCTTACTTCTCGCATTGCTAACCTAGAGCAAGAATTGCTCTCGCTCCAAAGGCAAATCTTTTGCGGTTCTCCTGATCCTGAGTTACTATTTACTGAGCAAGCACTCTTATCTACTCTTGTTGATCTTCGCACTGTTGAGGAGTCATTCTTGAAGCAAAAATCTCGCATACAATGGCTCTCCTGTGGTGATTCAAACACTCATTTCTTTCACAGCACTGTTCGTGCTAGGAAAGCTAAGAATACCATTCGTTCCCTCCTTTCTCCTGATGGTAATCTACTCATTGAGCCTTGTGAAGTAGCAGAGTCAATTGTCAGCTTCTACTCCAATTTTTTGGGTACGGCTGATTCTAATGTCACTGGAGGTTCAGTTCCACATTTTCAAAGCCTCCTTCCATGCTCTTTAACTGAATTGCAATGTGCGCAATTAACTGCTGAGGTCACTGACAAAGAAATAAAGTTTGTAATGTTTGCTCTTGGAACCAATAAGGCCCCTGGCCCTGACGGATATAATGTGGAATTTTTTAAGTCAGCTTGGCCGATAATTAGGGGTGATGTTACAACAGCTATACATGAATTTTTCCGGACAGGCAGAATGTCGAATGGAGTTAATTCCACAATCATCAGTTTAATTCCTAAGACTCCTAATGCTCAGAAGATCACTGATTACCGACCTATTTCTTGTTGTTCTACGCTTTACAAGTGTATTTCCAAGATCCTTGCCAACCGATTAAAGCAATATCTGCCATGCCTTATTAGCGGTAGCCAAACTGCTTTCATTCCAGGAAGGAGGATTGTGGACAATGTCCTGTTGGCACATGAAGTTGTTCGAAACTATCACAGAACTGGGATCTCTAGTCGTTGTACTATGAAGATAGACCTTATGAAGGCATTTGACTCTGTTGATTGGGTTTTTCTACTCAATGTTCTTATAGCAATGGGCTTTCCTCCAAAGTTCATAGGCTGGCTGAAAGCTTGTTTCACTACCACCATGTTTTCAATATCCATTAACGGGTCTCTTTACGGATACTTTAGTGGTGGTAAAGGTATGAGGCAAGGGGATCCTCTCTCCCCTTACCTGTTTGTCATATCCATGGAAGTTCTTTCATGTTTATTGAATCAAGTTGTTGCTAGAAAACAACTTCCATATCATCCACATTGCTCCAAGACCAATCTTTCCCATCTATGCTTTACGGACGACTTAATGATTTTTTCTGATGGTAGTCTTACTGCTGTAGCAACTGTTACTCGTATACTGGAGCATTTTTACACACTTTCTGGTCTGAAGTTTAATCCGACCAAGAGTGAGGTCTTTATCGTGGGTGTTTCTGATCTGCATGCCTCACAATTTCTCCAGTGTTGTGGATTTAAGCAGGGGCAGCTCCCTATGAGGTATCTTGGCATTTACCTTGTTTCTGGTCGTCTTTCTGCTCAGCATTGTCAGCCTCAGTTGGATAAGATACTATCCCGAATAACCTCCTGGAATGCTAAACTACTTTCCTACGCAGGCAAGCTACAGCTTGTTCTCTCTGTTTTATTTAGTATGCAGAATTACTGGAGTAATATCTTCATTCTCCCTGTTCGCATTCTTAAAGAGGTTGAAAAATCTTGTGCTGCCTTTCTTTGGTCTGATGCTCAAAAAGCAAAAGTTTCATGGGCACAACTATCATTACCCAAGCAAGAGGGTGGATTGGGGATCAAACGCCTCAAAGATTGGAATATTGCCTGTGTTGCTCGGAATCTATGGCATCTTTTGTTGAAGGCTGGCTCTCTTTGGGTAGCATGGATTCATGCAAATTATATTAGAAATCAGAGCATATGGAGTCTTGACATTCCTACGGATTATACCTGGAGTTTTCGTAAAATCTTGAAACTTCGCAGCAAGTTTTCCAATGCTTTCTCCTGTTCTATTGGCAACGGACTTCATACTTTTTCTTTGGTGGGACTCTTGGTTACCACGAGGGCCATTATCTTCACTTCTCTCCCCCTCAATTCTTGCGGGATCGAAAATTCCACTTCAAGCCACTGTAAGTTCTTTAATCATCAACAATGCATGGGCTTGGCCGACCTCCAGATTACCTTTAATTGAACAACTTAAAGTTGAAACTGCTCTTTTCTCTCCCTCCCAGCAACAAGATGAGTTGCAATGGGTGTTGTCACCCTCTGGTCGTTTTACTGTTAATAGTGCTTGGGAGAGCATTCGTATAAAAGGTAATCGTGTCGACTGGTATAAACTTCTATGGTCTGCAGGCATTGTTCCCAAGCACAGTTTTATAGCCTGGTTAGCAATTCTTGATAGGCTACCTACTCGTTTCAGACTTCAAAGATGGGGATTGTCTCTGATGCTAGTTGTTTGCTCTGCTCCCATGCTATTGAAACCCGTGACCATCTTTATTTTACTTGTCACTTCTCTGCTGATGTGTGGTCGAAAGTACTGCTACTATGTTCTGTTTCAAAACCAGTAGCTGATTGGTCTATTGAGTTCTTATGGGCAAAGAAATTTTTGCAGAAGAAAAACATCCACTCCATGATTCTGCGAGTTGCTTGGGCAGCTAGTATCTACCACCTTTGGCGTGAGCGCAACCAAAGGCACTTCACTAAATGCTCTCGGTCGCAAGATTGTATTGTTGCCAATATTTGTTCAGATGTTAAGTTGCGTTTTAGAGGCCTTAATAACCTCAAAATGCGACACCTTTCTCCTGATTTACTTCAATTATGTTCTTTTTGGAACATTTCTTTTGCTGCTTAATTTCCTTTGCTCAGGTCCTCATCTTTCATGAGTTGTATTTCCCTCATATGTGAGTTGTATTATTGTTAGGCTTGTCCTAATCTTGATTTGCAATGGAAATGCGATTAATTCTCAAAAAAAAAAAAATTCATGAGGGTCATTGGTTTCCTACCCAAGTCAGTCGGGGAGGTCCAAAAATGTCACATCTTTTATTTGTTGATAACATGATTTTATTTGGGGAGATTACTGTGGAGAAATTGAATGTGATTAAGAGTTCCTTAGATTTGTTATGTGCTTTCTCTGGTTAGAAAGTTAGTCAGGCTAAAACTGGTATATACTTTTGCTATAATGTATTCGAGTCTCCAGAGAAAACCATAGGCAACCTGAGTGGGTACCAAGTAAACGAATGGGCGAGTTACTCTTATTTAATATACCTATTCCTAAAAAAAAAAATACTAGTACTGTCTTTGCTATTTCAACAAATGTGGTCCCTAGAAGGATACAATTAGCATACAGAAAGTAATAAAATTTAAAAATATATTTTTATAATGAACATATATATATATATATATATATATATATCTAAACACAATAAGAAATCATATGGAAAACAATATTTATATGAGAGTTAATGATATTTTTCTTATACAAAATATTTTATATACCCACTTGCTAAGAAATACAAGACGATGTGCAATAGATTTAAAGTTATAAATTTAAACTTTTTGAATTAATAAAAATATTTCTTAACTAAGGAAAGTATCTATTACTATTTGAATTATTCAAATTAATATTATATTAAATTTAATTAACAAAAAATAATTATGGCGAGTACCATATTCATAGTCTATGACCCAACATCATGTATATATAAATAAATAAATGATGTAAGAGAAGGATTGAATGTTCTTCTCTCTACAACATTTTCATTCGAAATTAAAGAAAACTCACAAGAAAGGAAGAACAAAATAGCCAACACAAAAGAAGTTTCTGACAATTCACTAACCTGCATAAGACCTTTAATTATTTCATCTGTATAGTATTCGGGCTGTGATTCTTGCAAATCAAGCAAACGGTTTATCATGGTATTCCCACCCTTCTTGTTCCTATGCTCGTCAATCAATTCTTGCAAGAACTCATCCAACCTTTGACCAACCCTCATGCATTTTTTCTCAATTCCTGTAGGTCCAAAAACCTTTAGGATGGGAAAAATATCTGATGGATCCGAAACCGCGGAGAATTGGAAGAACTCTACCAGTATCTCTCTGAATCTTCTAGCCTCCTCATCTTGTTCCAAGCCCTCACCATAATATCTCTTGCCTGCCACCATTCTCAAAACAATATTGAAACTTAAGTCCATAAACATTGGCCTTAAGTTTACCTTAACAAAGCCCTTTTTGCAAACACCATAAAGCCTCCTTACTAAGCGCTTAACCTCGTCTTGACGAACATCAACGAACATATTAAGCCGGGTCGGGGAAAAGATCTCATTTGACCCTATGCGGCGAAGGTTGCGCCAATGATCTCCATATGAAGCTGCAAACATAGTGGTGTTGTTGTAGGACAAGTACCTAGAGTTGGGAAAGAAAGGGCGGTTGGCAAACACAATATCATTCTTGGTGAAGCATTCTTCCACAAGTGATGGTGAGGACACGACAATGGCTAGTCTTGATCCTAGCTTAACAGAGAATATTGGCCCATATTTTTGTGAGAGACTATGAAAAGTACGATGAAGAGGTTCTTTGAGGAGATGGAGATGACCTATAATTGGAATGGCTGGTGGGCTTGGGGGTAGTTTTCTTTCTTGCTTTCTTCTTTTGAACAACAATTTGATTGCGAGAGTAAGGACGAAAATGAACACAAGTGAATGTAGCAATAGGTCGTCCATTCTTGGTGTGAGGATTAGGTGCAAGCAATGATCATTAATCACAGTGGTTTTTATAGAATGAGAATGTACAGGAAAAGGTCTTCAAAGGATTAGGTTGGGTGATCAAGTTCAACTTATTTTAAGGTTAGGTGATTTCCAAAAACAAGTGAGTATCTATCATGGATGTAACATCCTACACTTTATTCTTGTTTTATGGTCCTTGTCGTTCTCTCGACATACAGAAATTAATTAATATATATTGCAGCTCCAACTATAATCAATGCCAACCTTGCTGACGCTTCTCTTTATCCTTTTCTCGCACCAAATTGATTTATTTAGTTTTTCTATTAATATGAAACTATTGAGATTGTTTTCAAATGTTTAGTAGACTTTGAATTGTTCAGATAATTCCATGCATTACGGTTGCAAACAAGGAGAGGTGCCTAATCCTTAATATCAACTCGTTCCATTCATTGAATGCAAACCTCCATTCATCAATCTATTGGTGTTTGTTGAAGAGGAAAAGAGGTACTAGGACAGTAAACAGAATGTATACATAGCTAGATGCCAATCTTCAGAGTCGTTGTCGTAGCCCACAGCCTCATGTGTTGCAACTTCCTTTTGATAGGAACTCTTATTGGACTTTGAATGGTTTTGAGAGTATGTTGTAGATTTTTTCATAACGTCCTAATTCTTTTTTCATAATGGTTTTCAGGCCGGCCTTAAAGAACTATTTGTGAAAAGCTTTGTCCAATACGGCCTTCAGATTCCTGCTCTGCACGATGGGCATGCGCTTAGCCTTCTAGGTAATGGCCAATGTCTTGATACCAACACATGTGTTGTTTTCTTCAGGATAAAACAAAAAGCTTGGACATCGGGGCCCTTTCTTCACCTCCATAGAACATAAAAAAGTGAGCTCTACTTGTTGATGATAGCTCGTGTAAGCTCCTGGGGAGAAAAGTTTTGGAAGGTTACAACACCAAATTAAGGAATCCAAAAATGCTTGTTGTTTTAGTGTGAGCTGCCCCTTTTTTTCCCATGACAAGTGGAATTGGGCTCCCCCCAAGCGAGTGTAGTCCGTACTGGAGACTAAAATTTCAAAGGGGGAGACTCGAACCAGGTAACCAAGGCAGTATAAACGATTCTTAGCCACTGAACTAGCATTTTACATGTATTGTGGTACTACTAAACTTCTTTATAATCCAAGGTTAAGGGGGCCATGGTCCCTATTGCTCCCCCTAAATCCGCCCCTGATCGGGAGTAGTAGGAGAACCTAAAACTATAGGAGTCGTGCGTGATGGACTTGAGGCATCTGGCACGATCTCTTCAATTATGTTTTGATCTTGATGAGTCCTAAGGCTTTGTTAGCGGGGAGAGAATATGCTAAGCACCAAACACATTTTATTTTATTTTGCTAACCACTCACATAAAACACTACTCAAATAAGAAAAATAGGTTTAAGGATATGTTATACATATCACATGGAGGCTAAATTTATAATACAAGTCAATATTACAATTATTTTCAATCTTTCTAATTACTTTCAATCACTATAATTATTCACTAATTATTCTAATTTCTATAATTACTCCTAAATTATATTTACAAACCATAATCTATGCCATAACTCAAGTCAACACTCCCTCTCAAGTTGGAACATCGATATCACACATGTCCAGCTTGAGAAGCGAGTTATCAAAAACTTGTCGGGAAACAGCTTTTGTCAATATATCAGCCAATTGCCTTGTGGTCTTGACATACGGAGCTTCGATGATTTTTCCTTCAAACTTCTCATACATAAAGTTTCGATCGATCTCCACATGTTTCATTCGATCATGTTGAACTGGATTTTCTGCAATCTTAATAGCTGATTGATTATCACAATATAGCTTCATAGATTCTTCTTGAGAAAAACCAAGTTCCTCCATAAGTTGCTTTAGCCATAATAACTCTTAGATTCTTTTAACCATTGCTCTATACTCAGCCTCAGCACTTGATTGGGAAATAACTTTTTGCTTTTTACTCTTCCAAGTGACTAGACTTCCTACTACAAAAGTAAAGTATTCAGTTATGGTCTCATTTCTCCTTTTTCGCCCCATTCTAAATCACAATAGCCAATAATGCTTTCATTTCCATGCTTAGAAAACAAAAGGCCTTTTCTGGTTGCTGATTTCAAATATCTCAGTATCCTTATGACAGCATTCATATATACCTCACCTGGATTGTGCATAAACCTGCTCACCACACTAAGTGCATATGCAATATCACGTCGCGTGTGAGATAAGTATATCAAACGTCCAACTAACCTTTGATATATTCCTTTGTCAGTAAGAACTTGATCATTTAGTTCTTCAAGACCATAATTTTGCTCCATGGGTGTATGTAGAGGCTGACACCCAAGCATGCCAGTTTCTTTCAACAAATCTAATACATACTTGCGTTATGACAAGAATATTTCTTGCTTAAACTTGATAACTTCAATACCCAAAAAAATATTTTAAGCCTCCAAGATCCTTCATATCAAACTCGGAGGCTAAGTAAGTCTTCAACCTAGCCATTTCATCCAAATCATTACCAGTACAATCATGTCATCAACATAAATGAGTAATACAGTGGTCTTGTCATTGTTCCTTTTCATGAAGAGACTATGATCAGAATTACTTTGAGCACATCCATACTTCTTCATTGCTAGCCGAAACCTACCAAACCATACCCTTGGTGATTGTTTCAAACCATAGAGTGCCTTCTTCAATTTACATACCATCTTCGAATCATCCGTAGAATTGAAACCAGGAGGCATACTCATATAAAATTCCTCAGATAAATCACCATGTAAGAAGGCTTTTTTCACATCATACTATTGTAAGGGCCAGTCAAAATTTGCAGCAAGAGACAATAGAACTCTAATGATATTTAATTTTGTGACTGGTGCAAAAGTCTCATGGTAGTCAATACCATAAGTCTGTGTAAAGTCACGAGCAACTAACCTTGCTTTATAGCATTCAATTGTGCCATCTGGGTTATGTTTGACTGTAAATATCCATTTACATCCAATAGGTTTCTTTCCTTCTGGCAAAGCCATGACATCCCATGTTTGATTCTTCTCAAGGACTCGCATCTCCTCAGCCATAGGTTTTGCCCATTCAGGATCATCTAGTGCATCTTGGACCTGTGTAGGTATATTAACTCTAACCATATGATTAGAAAAACCTTGAATAAAATGAGGTAAGTGCTGAGTAGAGACATAATGAGCAATTGGATACTTTGCATGTCTGAAATTATTAGGTGAATTTCTCTCTGGTGGTTTTCCTCGATTAATCCGAGGAGGTAGTTGAAACATGTTATCATCACTAGAAATTGCAGGTATATTGTCAACAATTAAATTGTCAGTATTATCCTCTTACTGAATACATACCTCAGGTTCGTTAGCAGAGGAAGAAATATTGGTAGGTACTGTTGGTGGAGAGAGGGGTTCTTCATCACGTGCTTCTAGTGGTATGTCCAAATTTAAAGGGTCTTGCTTCTCTTCTCCCAAATCATCGTTAGCTCCTTTACCACTTTCAGAATTACCTTCCATCCTATCTGGAAAGATGAACATCTAATTCGACTCTTCAACTGTTATCTCTCCCTAAAGAGGAGAATCGGCTTCATGGGGAGAATCTTACATTTCTGTTTCCAAGAAAGTTACATCCGTAGTAACATAGGTGCGCTTCATTGGAGGATGATAACAATGCTGTAGGTAAAGGATCACGATACTTCTTGCCAAGAGTGCATGATTCACAAATTCTGTACTCGAAATCAATATATGGCAGTCCTGAAACCCTCTTCTTATGAGCAAGAAACTTCAAACTTCAGAAATTCAAATGCCCAATTCTCATATGCCAAAGCCAATCATCACCACTAATTGCAGAACTAAAACAAGGCAAATCATTATAGTTAATAAGCATAGGATACAACTGGCTTTCAGCAATGTTTACTTTTGATATTAGTCCTTTTTTGTCATCTTTGATTGTGCAAACTCTGCCACTGAAGATCACCTCATAGCCCTTTTTGAGCTACTAGCCCCATACTCATTAAATTCTGGTATAAATTTAGCACATAGAACACCTCAGAAATATAGTTGACAGAGCCATTCTTCAACTTTATTGCAATTCCCCATTTCCCCTTCACAGGAATCCTAGTCTTATCACCCAATGTAACTGTTCTTTGAAAAGACTCATCAAACTCACAAAAAATTTCTTTAGTGCCGGACATATGATTGCTACAACCAGTATCCAAGAACCACATGTTCTTCTCTACTGCTTTTGTCTTATGACTTGCTAATAAAAATGTCTCCAAGCTATTAGAGCCTCCTGCTCCATCATCAACAAACTTTGCTTGTGCTTGATTGCCATTATTCCAGCATTCCTTTTGATAATACCCATACTTGCCACACTTTCTGCACTGAATATGAGACTTGCACTCTTTCTTACCTTTCCCAAATTTGCCACACTTGGAACACTTCATCTGAGCATTTTGTTTGTATTCAGCACCATCTTTGTTTCCTCGGCCTCCTCTATCACCTCTTCCATCTCTATTACCTCTACCACCTCTGCCACCTCTGTTACCGTGGCTTAGGTTGTTATAGGAAATTTTATTGCAATTTTTTTCTTTATGAGAAGCCAAATGCAATTGGGATTGGTTTTCTTCTGCTTGCTTTCTGGAATTCAATCGACTCTCATGCACAAGCAACTTACCTTGCAACTCATGAATTGACAAGGTCTCCAGATTTTGATTTTATTCAATGGCTGTCACTTTATAATCTAAACTTCTTGGCAAACTGCGGAGCATCTTCTCAACAACTTGTTGATCTGTCTTCTTTCCACCATTTGCATTCATCTTATTCACCTAATGTTGTTGTTTATATGTAGGCTTTCAAACTTGTTTTTTGAATAGACTCCTTTTTCTGACAAGTGAGAGCCTTGTCGAGTTCTTTTTGAAATCTTTTCTAAAATCTACCATAGGTTCTTTTCTTCTTTTTTTTTTTATCTACCCACAAGTATTGGGCATGCACGTCTCATGTCAGGTTCAACATTTTGTTTGTCGTGACTTGTACAAACTCTGTAATTGTTTGAATACAATTGTGAGTGGTGTATCCCACATTGGAGAGAAAAAGCCAAGTGAGTAGCATATAAATGAAGTGGACCCATGTACATATTACTTTAAAGTTTTGAGTTACAGAGTGATGTCTTGGTGGCTTTTATGGAGCTCACTTGGACCTCACGTATTGTCTCTCTGATTTTTTTGCGACTCTTGTTCTTAACAGTGACCTCGATTGTCGGATCTAGCCCAGCTTCTTAGTCCGGGCTTTAAGCACCTTGATTTTACAGTAATGAGGTGCGCATATCCTTGATTTCTTATTCTTCTTGACTTGAGAAGAGGGTATTTTTTTTATTTTTTTTCAACCGAGAAACCCGAAAAGCCAGGATAGAAGTGGAAGGCTTTTTCGCCCGACCTAGCCTCCTTGTACCGTAATTAACCTAGTTGAACCAGCCAGTCCGCTCCAGTTTTAACAACCACAATTAATGTTATTTGCTGAAAAATAAGTGTAAGGAGTATTTCCAGATTGGGAAGAACAAGACGAAAGAATAATGTATATGTGATATGGATCCATATAATTAATATTTTAATGTTTTGAGTTATCATCATGTGTTTAGTCTATAAAGCTGAGTGAGGCCTTCTCCCTTGTTTTTCGGGTGACGCTCCGTGCTAAAATGTGTTTGACCAGTGAGGAACTTTTTTCCCAAGAAACAGTAATACAATTATTAGATCACCTTTGGCATTATTCACTCGTGAATACACATAGTAATTTTTGGGAAGCCTATGAGAGAAGGATCTCCAAATTTGGCTGAGCTTTACACATTAACTCTAATGGCTCAACTTTGTTCATCACTACTTTTGATTTCTCAGTGAGATCGATTTCATGGCCATTGACTCTTTCCCAGCAAAAGCATTGAATCAAAGAACCCAAAGTCAAGGTCATGACTTTCTTGGCCAAGCCATCTCCAGGACAAGCTCTTCTCCCCAACCCAAATGGCAAGAACTTGCTTGACTCAACTTTCTGATGAGCTCCAAATCTCTCAGGTTTAAATTTTGTTGGGTCATCCCATAACTGAGGATCTCTATGTATGGACCATAAATTTACAAATAAAATTGTTTCTTGTGGCACGTAATATCCTCCAATGGTACATCCATCTGAAGAATAGTGGGGCACTAAATTTTGAACTGTTGGGTACAATCGCAAACTTTCAAAAGTGAGGCTTTGAAGATATTGAAGGTTTGGATAATCTGATTCATCTATGAATCGATGCTGACCAACTTGAGTGTCTAATTCTTCTTTAGCTTTCTTTAGCACATCTGGGTGGTTGAGCATGTTGGACATTGCCCTCTCGAGAGTTGTTGCAGTCGTTTCTGTTCCTGCAAGAAATAGCACCTGCACAAAAGGCAATCTCCTCATGTATTTTCTTTCATCGTTGGAATTGTTGGTATATATTGATCATGGCTTGTATATAGATTTTGTTATATACAAGAAGAGTATCATTAGTTACAGGGGTGGTTCATGAAAAACTTGTTAGGGGCCGTAAGCGCTATTCTATTAAATTTATAGGGATTTAATTGAAATAGTTTGAGAAAATGAAGATTTAAAAAGGAGGCTGAATAAATCACTACCGTTTATAGAGACATTGCAACATATTCCTTCTCTTTTTTTATTGATTCTTTAACCATTTAGATTTGTCTTGTCGCTTTGGAATATTTTATGAGTATTAAATGATTTTTTTTCATTTTGTCTTGCATTTCTTTCTAAGCGTGGTGATTCATTAAACCTCAATAAAAAAGGAACTTGGAGTAATAAATATAAAATTTAGATCCTAGGGGGCCGGGCCCCCTTTCCCCTGGATGGGCCCTTGATTATGCGGATCAATTCTTAAAAGAAAACCCATTAACTACCAATGGTTTGCCCCAACCTCTATATAAACTTTGAGTTATTATATTGTTAAATTTATTTATGTAAAAGACGGTTTGAATTTTCCTCTTTCCCAAAAAAATTATACGAAATTAAAATTAAAAAAAAAACAACTCACCAAAAAAATAAGAAATTTCAAAGAAGATATTCAAACATTTCACTAACCTGCATAAGGCCTTTAATTATTTCATCAGTGTAGTATTGGGGCTGTGATTGTTGCAAATCAAGCAAACGATTTATCATGGTATTCCCATCCTTCTTATTCCTATGCTCGTCAATCAATTCTTGCAAGAACACATCCAACCTTTGAGCAGCCCTCATGCATTGTTTTTCAACTCCTCTAAATCCAAAAGCCTTAAGGATGGGAAATATGTCAACTGGATCTGAAACCTCAGCGTATTGGGAGAACTCCGTCACTATCTCTCTAAATCTTCTAGCCTCCTCATCCTGTTCCAACCCCTCACCAAAATATCTCTTCCCTGCAACCATTCTCATAAGAATATTGAAACTCAAATCCATAAACATTGGCCTTAACTTCACCTTGACAAAGCCCTTGTTGCAAACATGATAAAGCCTTCTTGCTAAGCTCTTAACCTCGTCTTTACGGACATTAATGAACATATTAAGCCGGGTTGGGGAGAAAATTTCATTGGACCCTATCCGGCGAAGGTTGCGCCAATGATCTCCGTATGGGGCTGCAGCCATATTGGTTTGGTTGTAGCTTAAGTGCCTAGCGCTGGGAAAGATAGGGCGGTTGGCAAACACAATATCATTCTTGGTGAAGCATTCTTCCACAAGTGATGGTGAGGACACAACAATTGCTAGTCTTGATCCTAGCTTGACAGAGAATATTGGGCCGTATTTTTGTGAGAGACTATGAAAAGTACGATGAAGAGGTTGTTTGAGGAGATGGAGATGACCTATAATTGGAATGGCCGGCGGGCTGGGGGGTAGTTTTCTTTCTTGCTTTCTTCTTTTGAACAACAATTTGATTGCAAGAGTAAGGATGAAGATGAACACAAGTGAATGTAGCAAAAGGTCGTCCATAGCTTGGACCGAGGATTAAGTGCAAACAATTCTCATTTATCTCAGTGCTTTTTATAGAATCCGATTGTATTGGAAGAGATCTAAAAAAAAGAAAATTAAAACAAGTGAATATTACCTTGGATGTAGCATCCTAAACTTCAATCTTGTTTTATGTTCTATCCTTTTCTCTTCATACATTTTTTTTTTTTATGAAATTTTCTCTTCATTCATAGAATAATATATATTGCAGGTCACTGACTTCCAACTATAAGCAATGTCAACCTTGCTGATGCATCCCTTTTTTCTTCTCTTACACCAAGTTGAGTTGTTTAGTTTTCCAATTAATATGAAAATATTTAGGCTGTTTTCATATATCTAGTAGACTTTGAATTGTTCAGATAATTCCATGCATTACGGTTGTAGACAAGGAGGTTTCTGTTTTTTATATCAAGTCTTGCCGTTCGTTGAACCCAAAGCTCCATTCATATCAACACATTGGAAGTTTAACATAATTAATTTTAACATCAAATCAATCTGTACGCATGGGAAGTTTAGCATAATTGTGTAGATTTTCTACGAGAGATGCTAACAAATAAGCTGAAGGATTGCCAACGTCAACCAAGCTTAAGAATTTGCACTGTAATTTACAAAAGCTTTATGTATAAACAAGAAGGTAAGAAAAAGTTCATCGGTCATCACATTCTGTCTTTATCAACGGAACAATATACAATTGCTGACGCATATGGAAGAACTCCAACTAATACATGTGCAAATACTGAACGGAATCTTCCCGCACAGTCTCCAATTGGGAATGCTTCTGCTGTTTTGTCATCAAACATGAGATTCAAATGGCTAACACCGGGCTATCTATACCTTGTGTTTTTTAATTCAACAAGGAGAAATCGTGGGAATTCGAACACGCGACCGTTTGGCATTATAGCTCCGGCCGCTACCATATCAAGTGACCGTCTCAACCAAGCTTTAGCTGATGATGGTTGAGGCCCCAAACTGGTTTTGGTCCTTATTACTCTAACACATTCAAATTCAACACCTCTTGTTTTGAAATAGACAATGAGAGGTCATGCAACTTACAACGTCTAATATTACCTAACTTCCAATCCTTCTCAACATCATGAAAGAATGAATTTGCAAACAATTCTTAAAAATACTTACTGCCTATATCATTCATACTTTGTTCACTTGCTATTTCAAGAACTCCCTCAGCCATCCACAATTGAATTAATTAGTTGATCTTTGTGAATGAAATGATCTTGAGAAAACATAGCACAATGTGCGAAATATGGCATCAAAGTATAAAGGCAAATGATTGAAGCTCAGCTTTAGTATAGGCAAAATTCCAACATCATTCCCTATTGATTGCAAGACAGGATTGTTTTGTAATTGCCAATCAATATCTTTCCTCTTTGGCATTTCTCATCAACCCACCCAACATCCTAGTATTTCGGGTGACTCCCCGTGTTGCTAACATGTGTTTGATCACTGTGGAATTTTTTTCCCAAGAAAAAGTAATACAAAGATTAAATCACCTCAGGCATTATTCTTTTTTTTTTGTCACAACAATAATCATATATTATTAAGTTAAGTCATTACACAGAATTCTCATAAGGGGTCTTGGTTGCCTAAGCACCCAACCCGCATTACATTGCAACAACGAAACATGTTTAGCAATCCAGTCTGCAGCTTGGTTTGCTAGTCTAGGAATTTTCAAGAACCTGCATCTAAATAACTGTTCCCCTTGAGCCTTGATGTAGTGTTTCCTTCGATAGCATCCAATAGAACCTGTGAGTCAGTCTCCACTGATACATGTTCGTATCCTCTAGATCGTGCTAGAGTGACTGCCTCTTTGATTGCTAATGCCTCTGCAATCAAGGCTGAATTAGCATAGGTCTTTTTTGCAATACCATCTATCATTTTTCCATCACTGTTCCGGCAACACACCCCAATATTTGCAAACTGTTGATCTTGTTTGTAAGAAGCATCACAATTGAGTTTGACTGTATTCGGAGTAGGACATCTC
>JAKUCV010000688.1:11927-30558 GCA_028386065.3 Turnera subulata
ACGAGATTGATCGTTGGACCGGAGTTAGTCCAACAGACAGTGGACAAGATCCAGACGGTGAGACAGTGTATGAGAGCTGCTCAGGATCGGCAAAAGAGCTACGCCGACAAACACCGACGTGAGATGGAGTATAATGTTGGTGAAAAGGTTTTCCTCAGAGTAGCACCTTGGAAGGGTGTGATTAGGTTCGGCAAGAGAGGGAAGCTGAGCCCAAGGTATATTGGACCCTATGAGATCGTGGAGAGAATTAGACCACTAGCCAACATATTATCTTTACCTGATGAGCTATCGCGTATCCACGACGTGTTCCATGTCTCTATGCTGAGGAGATATCGGTCGGACCCTAGTCACATTGTAGCCCCAGCGGATGTTGAGGTAGCAGAGGATCTTACTTATACAGAAGTACCGGAACAGATTCTTGCTCGAGAAGTTCGGCAGCTACGGAACCGTACCATTCCTATGGTTAAGGTCAAGTGGAGTAAGCATTCCGCAAACGAGTCTACATGGGAAGTTGAAGAACACATGCGGTCCCAGTATCCGCATCTCTTCGCTGAATAGGAACGAATTTCGAGGGCAAAATTCTTTTAAGGGGGTAGACTGTAACAGCCCGGGTAAAAATTTATGTTTTTACCGGGACTGTAAAAGGGTTCTGTATAATAATTTATCATATGGAAATAAACTTTGGTAATTATTCCATGGTAAACCAAGCAACGAATTCCGATTCCGAGTTTCACTCCATATCCCGGATATTTTCGCGGAATTTCCGTGACGAGTTGGAATTTTCTGAATTAGAAAATGACGATTATACCCTTGAGTTTGCTGGGAAACCAAAGGAAGTTGGAGGGGCACAATAGACCTTTTGCTGGGTCAAATTCTTTCTTTTATTCAATGGTGAGTGTGCACTATCACAGCTCCAATATCCACAAGTGGAGCACTACAACATTTTTTTTTATTATCTCCTATCTTCCACAATATTTTGCTCATCTTTTTCCTGTTATAAAAAAACTATGAACTGAAACCAAACACACCCACACCCGCTCAAAGCAACATCTAACTTAGAATTGTCTGATCATTTCCTACACTTGGTATAGAAGTTGCAATTCTTTTCTCCATAACATAAAAAAAAAAACAAAAAAAAAGAAAAAAAAATAAACACACAAACACACCACCGGCCACACACCTCACCCGCCACCATCATCACCGTCCTCTTCTCCTCCACCACCGACACCACACACACGGACACCACCCGGCACAACCACTCGTTGCCGCCTCGCTCGCTGCCGCCAGCCACCACAAGTTCGTTCCTGCTGACGAACGATTGCAGCGGCCACAGCAGGTCACGTCGTCGCCTCCACTCCCACGTAAAGCACCGACGAATCCACCCCCCAGCTCACGGCCGCGACGCGTCGCCCTCCCACAGACGACCTTGCCTTCATCTCCTTCTCCTCCTCCCACTATCGTAGCACCGCTGCCGTCCAGAGGAGCCGTCGACGCCGCCTGCATCGCGCGACCCGAGCGCTTCTCCTTCCATCCTTCGTCCTGCCGCCACCGTCGACCTCGCCACCCCTGCACGCCGTCTAGCTGCCGCTGCTCAACCGTTCCCGCGCCTCGCCCGTGCCGCTCTGTCCCGTGACGCCACCGCCCTGCAACTCAGGTGAGCAGCAGGTTGAAGACAACCCCTCCCCCCCGTTTCAGCAGCCGGGTCGTGGCCGGGCTGGGTTGACCCGACGGGTCCCTAGCCTGGGCTCAACCCGGATTGCTCATTCGGACCTGGGCTTTCCTTTGGGTTTTGGGCTTTAGACGTTGGGCTTGGTGTGAATTGGGTTGGATTTAATTTGGGGCTAGGAAATGGGTTTCAGCACACTGGGCTTGGGCTTGGACCTTGGCCCAGTCCGAAATAATTAAAAAAAATATAAAATGATAATAAAAATAAAAATAGAGGTACATATAATTCTGGTCTTATTAAAAAAAATATATCACTAATAAAATTTTTCTGAAAATAATGAAAAGGGTAGTATATGGTTATAATTTTGTGGAGTAAAATAGAATAATTACCCTCATATGATAATTATAAGATAATTATTAAATTGTGATAAACTTTCTTAAGGATATATAGGATATAAATGTTTTACCGTAAATATTATATGATAAATACCTTTGAAATACGTTATAATAATTACTTTTAGGAAGAAATATATACGTACAATAGCATTCGAGAAAATATTTTATGATAAGTATATTTTTGGAAAATACGGCAGAAAAGTATATACAAGGTATATAATTGTATTTGTAAGCATAAATGAAATAAAACCTTTGACACAAATTATTTTAGGAATATGTATATGGTTAATAAAAATTATTTTAGGAAGTACAGACTTATAAAATAAATATGGAAAGGGTATTATCAAAGTAATACCGGAATAATAACCAGGTATAAATACAGTATAGAATTTTGACGCAGAAATAATAAATAGTGAATGATGATGATAACGGGGTTCACAGGGACGAAACGGATCAGTTTAGTTTTATTTTACGGTATAGCATCATTTACATTTATGTGCATCCTATGTGAATATGTGCTATTATTTGCAAATATAGGAGCTGATAACGAACAGTATCCCGAGGAACCGGAGCCGGGACAATTTGAGGACTTTCAGGAGTAGGGAAAATGGCCAAGGTGAGGATGGATAACCTTTGATATGTTGCACATGATGCTGTGTTTGTTTTTCTGTGATTAATTTGCATGATTGAACTGCTGAGCCAAATGAGTTGATTTCGGTATTATTATTATGATTGTGGATTTGTTGATTGTGGATATACCGACATGATGAGATAATTGGATAATTGGAAGTTGTGTTGACGACTTTAATGTCACGTGGAAAGTAGTGGTCTGACTCGATGGGTTAAAACTGTTTCGTGGTGGCCTTGACCTGGGTTCTTGTGATAAGCATGTCTATGCTTGGGATGTCTATCCCGTGATTATTTTTGGGATGTCTATCCCTGGGTTCGTATTTTTGGGATGTCGATCCCTGGGTTCTCTTGATTTTGGTCTAGCACCCGAAATATGTTGATATCCAGGTCTAACCCCTAGCTTGTCCAGTGACGGGGCCCGGAAGATAAAAATTGGAATTAAAAGTAATTATTCTTTTGGTCTTGGCTCAATTATATTCTGATTGTTTCACTGTTATTCCCTTTTGCTGGAATTTTATTTCGAAAGTATTGTGTTACATGCATATTACTGTTTATCCTTCGTCGGTGAGCACTTCGGACTCACCCCTCGCCTGCGGGGTTTCATCCCGTAGGATGAGTTGCTCGTAGTACAGGTACGGGGTTCGGCCAGCCGCTGTTTCCACTCCACAAGACTCCGGATCCATACCTCCGCTGCATCTCATTCTAAGTCTTCCGCTGCTGATAATTATATGTTGCTGTATTTTACATGCTGTTGTGTTGCTGTACCACTTACCTTGCTGTATCATGTACTATATGTTTCCGCTACTGCTGTTATGGCTTGAATAATGGTCCCCGGGATCGGGTGACGGATGTTGTATTTGGAGATTGCTTGTATGCAATTTTATAATGTATGTACTGTCTGCTACTGTAGTAAAAACAGTTCTGGCACGTGTTTACCGTGTACGGTAAATACGGGTCGGGGCGTTTCACTGTTCGCAAACGACCGCACAGTACCCTCCGAGAAAATAGGGTCCCGGTTTCCTGCCCCAAGACCCGGGACTTGGCAGCCAAGGTTCTCCCAAGTCCTTGTTGCCCAAGTTTGGTTCCAGCTTCCTCCAAACCTCTTGAGGACACCAAAGGCCTATAAAATAAGCACCCCACCATGACATTAGACTCTCTCTAATGTCTCCCAAGCTTACACATACAAACTTGCACTACTTTCTCTTTAGATTGTATTAATACATTTAAGATTGCACTCAAATTATACCCTTAATTGTATTCCAATTTTACACATCAAAAAAATTCCTATTTTCTTTACTACATCAGTTCCATACTTAAAATGCTCAGAACCGGCTTAGCTAGAATTGGATATCAGTAGACTCATTATTGGAAGAATTGTCCTCTCAATGTTTCATATGGTTTTTACACAAAGTAAAAATAGACTGAGACCTTGTTAAAGGGACACTCAATTTCTTATTACGCAAAGTTCCTTAATCACGTGCACCAAGCACTAACATTTTTTTTTTTTTGCCGAGATCAGGCAATAACAGGTGGGGGATGGTAATCTTGGACCAAGTTGTAAGTGACTTGGTTTCTTGGTTCTGGTTGAACGAGGCATCGAGTTTGAATTCTGCTATATGTAAAAAATTGTCATTAGAAAACCAGTTGCAACTCGGTCAAGTCTAGATTAATCAAGATCCCGATACCACATGGAAAACCAAAAAAAAAAAGCAAATTGGGGAATGGTAGTTTTGTACATGGAATGTGCTTGTATTAAAATGTTTCACCGGGTAGTTTTTTTGTTAATTCTGGGTGTATACATATATATCACCTGGGATATGGTCAGAAAATTAAAATCCATAGTGTGCAAAATCAGGAGATTAATCCTCCGGTATCCTCACTCTTTTGCTCGAACAAAACCTGGAATTAAAACCAGAGTCCCTCCAAAGTTTGTTAAAATCAAAGTTTAAGAACAAACGAGCTAGGTATGTGATAATAGTCCAACTGAAATTTGAATTTATTAGACCACATCATAGATAGTGCTAAATGAAACAAATAGCTACCATTTTCCCCGATACAGGCATAAAGGGGGAACGTGATATTTGGAACAATATTTATTTTGACTTAAAATTCAAAACCCTTAAGCCTTTTCCAAGCACACCATCCCTAAGTGGAAGACGACTTGGAGTAAAAGGAATTGCAGAGTAGTCACCAACTTGGCAACAGTCAATAGATACTTCTACCTTTCTGGTCTCTTTGATCATGGGATCATAAGACACCAAGAAGAAGCATGAACTAAGCAGTACACGCCCCAGCAAAATCTTCTCATCTTCTGCCCCATTAATGGAGGATACAACTGGTATAACTTGGGCATAACAAGGTGCTGTTCCCAATGACCCTACAATAACGTTTTGTTTCATCCAAGAACTTGCCACTCCATACTTCTTCATAATCCATATATTAAAACCATCAAGTGGTGAGTGTGCCCATCCGGTGAATAAAGCAAGCCAATGACCATACACTCCTACATTAACCCGTTCCACTTCTCCAGTCTCTTTAGGTGTTTCGACAGTGAACCGGAGTTGTTCATCCTCAACATCGAAAGCACATAAACGTAGACTATGGGAATCATGGGCAAGCCAATGGAGAGCACCATATAGGGAAGCGGCAGAATTCCTGTAACTCTTGTATAGTTTCGGGACATTGTCAATGTTTCTCCACAAATTACTTCCGAGTGTGGAAATTCTTGCTTTGTTTTTTCCCCAAATAACCATAATCTTAAACTCACCACTCGCCGGGAAATAGAAAAACCCCATCTTCATATGGAATATTTGATTCCCTCTCGTCACACCTTCACGTCCATCAATCTCTACGTACTCTCCTGTGATGGGATTCCACACCCAAAATCTGATTTTTAGGAAGAATATTTCTGCAAAACAAAGCAAACCATTACAAGCACCAACAAGTTTTCTTGGAGTGCTTGGGGAGTACCCATCAAAGTTGCACCCCGAGGCAGCAGAGTTGCCGCCTAGATCGAGCAACTATAATTCTGGTGATGAGGAGATGAATTGGGGAAAGATCAAGAGATTTGTCGCATTTTGATGATATTGGTGGTGTGGGTTAGTGAGCAAGTGAAGCCATGATTTGCATTCACTCTTGCACTTGAAATTGGTCTTCATTGGAAACCTGGGGAAGATGTTGGTTATGATTACGATTGGGAGATCCTCTAGGGATTTCTTGTGGTACTCTTCCTCTCCAACCCTGGCTCTGAATCTTTCCATGGCGGCTGTGTTTAATCGAAAAAGAAAGATAGATTAAGGTGGGTTAGGGTTTTTGAAGATTTTCGTAAAGAGTTTTTTTTTAAAAAATTAATTTTCTGATAATAAAAACGGTAGGTATATACTTCTATTTATATAAAAAAAATACTAAGAGACTCTAATATAGTAATCTATACAAATCCTAGACTTTTGCTAATCCTATACTTATGCTAAAGTATCTATTTATGTCGGTTAACATTAGCATAAAAAAATTTCGGTTAACAGTGTCTATTTTGCATCAGAAAGATGTCGGTTAACAGTTTTATGGGGGGAGTTGGATTTCTACTGCTACTCCATCACCTTATGAACACAAAATTATCAAAACTTTTTATATATTTTCTATTTCCATGATTCCCACAATTTACAAGGAACAATATAAAGCCAAATTTCCCTCCCACAATAAACATAATAACCTTTGAATATATGTTGGAAAATTGTCTACATATCTTCTTAATTAATTGTCTATATATCTTCCGTCGACACAAAATCCTAATCCCACAGTAATTCGGAGTTGTAAGGTTATATATATATATATATATATATATATATATATATACGAGTAGCGAGAATAGAATAATGTGAAAGATATATATCGTATAGAGCTAAGCAAATTAACTAAGCTGCTCCTTCCTCTTAAAACCCTAACTCAAGCCATCAGCATGGATCCCTCAAACAATGCTCTGCTGATTTACAAAGCTCTTATGCTGCTGATTTGGATTGTTTCTATAATCCTTGTTGTATGTATATGCATGGGACTCCATCTAAAGTTGTTACGACAAGGAACTCAAAAACAAGCACAGGAGGCAGACATGGACGACATCGAAGCACGGGTAGAAGAAGAAGAAGAAGACATCGAACAAGGACTAGGAAAGGTTCTTTAGCCGTACAGTCATGTGTATCTTCAGATTCCTTCCTTAGTTTATCTGGGGTTTATCGCTGTGGGAGAGGCTCTTTTCTCTTACAGTCCATTATTATGACTGCAGATTATTGTTCATGATAAATTCCTTAGTTTAAGTTTTTCTTTAGTTACATTGATGAGAGTGACGCAGTCCTGTTTCGTTGCATAATTAATTGTGGTTAGCAATTGAGATGTAATTATCATCAGTTCGCTGCTACGAAGTGGAGAAGTGCACAATAGATTCTGATGATCGTTTTTTCCTCTTTATTCGAGGCCAGTTAATGCGTGTTTTATTTCAGATGCATATGCTATGGAAGAGTTCGTGCTTTTTTTAGTATATTAATTACGCTGCATATGCAGATTATTGTTCATTGAATTTCTTGGATAAGGAAGAAATTGTTTATAGAGTTTATTCTTCTTCTTCTTCTTTTTTTTTTTTTTATTGTCCATCAGGCATCCAGAGCTTTTTCTTCTTCCCTGACAAATCGGATCCAACCCGGATAGGTTGACCTTTTGGGTTCATCCTGCCTGATTGTTTTTTGTTTCTACATTATGATGCCTGCAGATTATTGTTCATGAATTTTTTTTCCTTCTGGATAAAACATTGTTTATACAGTATATTCTAATAAGCTTTTGGCTGCCATTTTTTTTGTCGATTAAAGGGTCTGTGAAATTAAATGTTGAAGGCAGTGCGTTCGTGCAATCCTGGATAGAAAATATTTTTTTTTTTACCTTTTGGGTTCCCATCCGGTATCCGGAGCTATGTCCCGTCTAATCCGGTTCGACCCGGGTCACACACACCTGGATATAGTGGGTGAGAGTGTGTTTGGAAGTATTTTCTGAAAATTGCACTCGAGAACTGTTTTCAAAACATTTTTCTGAGAATTGTTTTATGGACAAAAAACACTAGAAAATTTGTTTGGATCATTGTACTTGAAAAAATTTCTAAAGAAACAAAAAGATAGAGAATTTTTTTGACAGAATTAAATTAAGAAACAGTTTTCCAATTCTAAAAATAAAGAATTTGTTATATTAGTAATTTTAATTTCATTGATTAATATTTAGATAAAGAAAATTTATAACGAAAGATATAATCAACATATTTTATACATAAAAATATTTTTTTAGTACAACATTTAATTTGGTTTGTAGTTTATTCAATACTTTATATTATAAAATTATTTTAGATTTTCACAATATTTATATAGATTGTTGCATATATCATATAATTTTTAAAAATATCATAAAGTTCCATGAGGTCTAAAATTACAGTTGCAGGGCAAGTAAATACATGTCGCCCTGGGCAAAAATTATGGTCTGACAGAAAAATCTTTGTGCAACTCTCTTAGTTACAAAATGAATAGCGCCTTGATTTCTTTGATAGTGTCGACAAAATGCTCCTCCTAATCAAAATCTTCAGCTGCAGTGGATGGCTAATGTGTCGCGAATGGCTTTGCAAGCACCTACAATTCATGTAAGAAAGAAGAGTTGAATTGAAAGGAGGAGAAGGAGAGAAAGAGAGACAAGCGTGAAGGAGAAGGGAGAAGCGACAAAGAAGAGGGAAGGAGAGAGGGACAATATTTTGGGGAGTAAATAGTTTTTTCTGTCCCTTTACTTTATTGATTTCGCATTTGTTGTCCCTCTCCGTTTTATTTCACTCATGTCGTCCCTCAACTCTTGATTTACCGGGTCAGGTGGTCCTTTCTACCTGTTGCAGCAGGTTGGTAACTGTGGAGCTGACACGTGGTGGTGGAGCCCATGATCTTTATAATTTTTTATTTTCTTATCCTTTTTTATATTTTTTCAAAAATTTAAGCCTTAAAAAATTTATTTAAATTAGAAATTTTTTAGAAAATAAATATTAATTTCTAATTCTGCATTGATAAAAAAATCGTGTTTATCATTTATTTGTATTAAAGATGGTGGGACCTACGCACTAAACAATGGAGGGAATTAGGGTAAATTAGACGGTGTCGTTTTTTCTTTCTTCTCTTGATTACACAAATGCCTGGCACCTCATCTCGTTCAACACAACATAAATAAAATCACGCCGCCGTCGCCTTGGGGTAACATCTCTTCTTCTCCAAGCACAAAGCTTGGCCCACGCTTCAACAAGTTTCTCCGGCGAAGCAGACACAACCCACCACAAATGCCATTGCCTCCACTCAACTGCTCGCGTGCTCGAGCAAAGCCACCAGTCATGACTGCAAAAGTTGCCGTGGGTACCCGAATTACTTTCTCCCTCTTGTATAACACACCACCACAGCCCATCGTCGTTATTAAACCTAGCCCTCTCAAAGAATAGCACTTCCACAGTTTTCTTTTTTCAAAACTATAAATGAATGGGCCGATTAGGTACACCATCCACTTGCAGTGACCAAAACCAACCCAACACCGCCCACACTCCTCTGCTGCCACATCGTCGCCGGTCACCCTTTCGCCTCCTCGTGTCATCGCCAACAGCACCAGCCGCTGATCTGCTCCTCCCTTCGCCGCCCCTGCTCCTCCCTTCGCCGTTGCTCCACAAACCCACAACCATAACAAAAATCCCTCCTCCCTTCTCTGTTGCTGCATGAACCCACAACCATAGCAAAACTCCAACCCACACACGAGCCCACCAACAAAAACAAAACTACACAATTAACAATTAATTGCCTCGTGGTCTCGATGACGAAATTGAGGTGGAGGCGAAGAGCACAGCAACAGTGGTCGTTCTCCGGTACTCAATACGATCTGGTTTTAATCAATTGTTTCCCGGCAGCTGTTCTCCTTTCCAATTGTTGATGCTTGATTCTTGGCTTGATCTACTCGAGTTGTAGTTTTTGTGAACGATTTTATGCCCCTTGAGTTATCATTAATCTGTTCTTCTTCGTCTTGGTTGGGCGTGTTGTTGCTCTGAGTGAGCATGGTTATGTTGTTTTTTGGATTTGGCGTGGAGGTGGAGGCAGGCGAATTTGAGGCTAAGGATGAGGGCCGGACGTATCCAGAGGGGGAGGACAGGTCGGGTCGTGCTCCGGCGTGGTTGATTGAGTTCTGGCTGAACAGGTAAGAATTATCTATTCTCTTTCTAGTGTAAATTTTTCCTTACTTATGCGTGCTAAGCTTTGGTTGGAGATTGAGTTTTTGGTTGCTGTGGATGTGATTGGGATTATGATTTCGCAGGAGATTGGGGTATGGATTCAGAGGGAAGAAAAAGACTAAAGCAAGTGGGTGGTGGTTAAATGGAAAGCAACAAAGGCAGAGAATCGTGTATGTCGGGACGGAGAAGCTTGTTGCAGCATCAACCAAGTAACAAAGGCGGCTGCTGCAGCGGCATCTCTATGTGTTGCTTGAAGAGATGAAACCTAGGGCTAATTACACAGGCATATTGTAATTAAAAGAAAAGCATGATGTCGTTCTACATGTTACCTATGGCTAAGCACGGATTTATTTAATTTAATAAGGTTTTTAGAAATTAAATTTTTTAAAATAGAAAAAATGGTTAGAAAATGATCAAAATTTTAAAAATAAAAGACAAAAAAATAAAGATTCAGCTGACATGTTTTTTGAAGATTTATTTATTTTTTATTATGAAACCAATTTATTTTAATTTAAAAAAAAGTTTCAAAAATTAAATTAGGAAAAAAAGAAAATAAAAGAAAAACTTGCAGGCCCTTATGACACGTGTCAGCATCATGACAATTGACCTGCTATAGTGGGTAAAAATGACAACATGGCCCGGTAATTTGAGAGTTCAGGGACACAATGAGTGAAATTAAACGAGGAGGGACAATAAATGCGAAATCGACAAAGTATAAGGACAAAAAAAACTATTTACTCATATTTTGGGTGTGTTTATTGATAGGTTTAATTACAAGTGTGCCATTAATGAGAGAACAATCAGTCTCGCGTGTGCTTCCGAAAAGCAATAAAAACATCTTTTATATGATCTCTAAAACTAAGCCTTCAGGAACAATACAAAAAATAAAAAATACACCCAAACGCACAGTCAGAAACCAAAAAACATGGTTTTGAGAACGGTTTCAAACAGGCCCTGTGTCTCCCAATGGGAATTTTCTACGTACACGAGGACTCGAACCCGAGACTTCGCTTAAGCGGAGCCAAGTGGCTTACCCCTTGGACCAACCCCACATTGGTTTTTTACCTTTTTTTTGTTGTCAAATTTTTTATTTTTAGCAACATATATATCTTAATCCATTTCAAATTTTTATTTTCCACATATAACACATCCCCTCCTCCAAGATTTCCCGAGCTTCATTATTGCTTAAAGAGAATGAACATCTTGGGATGAGGAGTGAACATTATCTAATTTATCCACATTTACAGATATATTCCCACCATTTCTTTTCCTATCAAAATACAACATATGTTCTTTATAGCTACCACAAATAACGTTGACTTAGAACACAATAATCACACGTTTAACTTGGTTTTTATACAAGAACTCAGTTTTGTTACACTCTATGGACTAAAGATAGCAAAAGATTGGTCAAACTAGACCCTTTTTATGTGGTTAAATTAGACGCATACGAATCGCCAACCACAACTTTTGCTATTTCTAAGCAACTGTGTAATTGTGGATAGTGTTTTGTTCTTTTCTCTTGGCCTTAGTCCTCTTCCTTGGATGAAACCCTTCTGAATTCTCTTGCATCCAAGCTGCAAGAGCTATTTCCTATCTTCGATAAGACCCGAAATAGTGTTAATTAGTTGTTTTCTCCTCATTAAGGCCTGCTTTAGTGTTGGAGATGAAGCAGAAGCGGCATAGACAAATAGTGATCCAATATAAGAGCACCAATCCAAGTCTGCTAACTTAGAAAATGGTATCCTCTAATACAATTCTCTTGTAATATTAACTTTTTTATGTATGTTTTATCAGTTTATGTTGACTAGAATGATGGGATGGAACAGAATTCTAGGGATCAGCAATTATTGGAGATTTTCTCGGAGCATGAAAGTGCTATGCAGCTTTTGGAAGAGGAGAGAAGAAAAATTGAACACATAGAGGTGCAAATGCTACAGCGTGGTGTGGTGCAAAATGATGCTGAGAGAAGGGAACTTCAACTTGAGAAGAAGATGGTAATTAAACTAGTTTGTCCTTTCACCTTTGTTTGAATTTTGACAGTGACAGGAAAACCTGCTTCTAGAGCAAATTTGTTTCCTGCATTTGCCAATCTAATCACTTGTTAGCTAGCATATTTGCTTATTTAATCTCGGCATTTGGTTCTAAGTTAGATTCCCCTATGGTTTTAGCTGATTTGGTTATTCTCTGCATAATTCCATCTCACCATGTACTAACCTTTCCTTTTCGAACAGATCGAGAATGCAACCTCGGATTTGATGAAGGCGCATGATGAAGTGCTAAATTTGGCAATGGAACAAAAGGTACATATTAAGTCAATGTTAGATTATATTTTGTTCATTGTTCTAGTTCAAAAATTATAAGAAGTTGGTTTTCAACTATCAATGGCAGAAAGAATGGGAAGAACTGTTTAAGGAAATGATTGAGCTGGAAAAGAAAATTGAGGCTCAACATGCAATGGAGTTGGAGATAGAGATAATGAAGGGTGCTTTACATGTGATAGAACACATGGGAAATTATGAGGATATAGAGGTCATAAAAATGATTCGTACACTCCAACAAGAGATCAAGGGAACAGAAGAAGCTCTAGATGCAATGGAACATGGCTAAGCTCCACCTTGCATCAAGCAACAAGGAATTTGCAGGATACAAGCAAGGTAATAGTCAATGCATTACCCCTTCTCTTGTACATCTCTTTAATTGGTTCACTGAGAGTTATGAGAATGTATTTTATTAACTAGAGTATTGTCTCAAAGTTAATTTCGGCTATGTGCAGGTTGAATACCAAAAATTGGAAACAAGCAGCAGCTTTTCTGAATAATGTCACGTTCCTTTTTCATTAGAACACTGATGATTTCGGTCTTCATTATGGCATGTATTCTTAATCTCTCAATTTTTGTTAGAAACATTAATGTATAGCAAGTATTGTCTTTTTTTTTTTTCCCCTGCCAGAAGGTGCAACCTGCAGGTGTTTCCTAGGTATAATTGATGATGTAACCTTTTTCTTTATTTCTCTTCGTGTAGTGAAAGAGAAAATTAACATTTTTATTTTCCTCCGGATACGTATGTCACATTTGAAGTACATTTTTAACACTACATTTTATTTCACTTTCCACAATCATACACATACCACACTGTTGAATTTCTTTTTTATTTCATTGATTGATATATGATATATACGGATGAGTACTAAAGTTAGAGTTTTGTTCATCCATCACTTTTTCACCTCAAATAATTCTGTTACTTATTATTTAAGGGCTACACAATGTTGGAACGAACAGAGTACCAAAGGCAATTGATCACATGTTATAATTAGGATTTCTTAAAACCTATCCTCCATATTGTGCTGCTAGGCTTATTAAAACAGTAGTTGATAGATCACTCAACAGCAAAACCTCAATATCTTCTCCATCTCTAGTTTAGGATAACCTGTTGGGGCTCTTCCCAAAGTGGTTACAAAAATATGCTGTTTAGTCCAAGAGCCGAACACTCATACTCCTTCATAATCCATATCTCAATAAAATCATGCAAGAAGTCACTCACGATGCCTACATATATATATAAACAAAGCAAATCACCACGCACTGATACAATTATGTCCCCGTACTCGTCAAGCGGTTCAAGCTCAACCGGTAGAGGCGAGAAACAATGCTTGATTTCTTCCTTTTCAGTATCAAAAGCACATACAGCGGCATCTTCTCAGGAATCAAAATAAAACCAGTGAAGAGCACCATTCGAGTAATTGGCAGAAGTGAACTGTTGTAATGGTGTCGTCGATCGGTGGTGCCGGGACACAATCAAAAATAATCCTCCACAAATTAGTTCCAAGCGTACAAATTTCTACGTATCCTCCATCCCTGAAAACCATAATCTTGTAATGCGAGTTCCTCTGGTCCTTCAACCTCTACATATTCTCCTGAAATATGATTGCAGACACGAAAGAGTAGTCTTCCAGCATCATCAAGTTCTGCTAAGCAAAGAAAATCCTTGCAGAAACTCATCACAGAGATCTCAGTTACTCCGGATCCTCCTTTCGGGATGCCAAACTTCGACAAGTTTAAGATGATAGGCTTTGAAGTTGGGCCATGATGATGACCATCCTCAAAACTACTGAGATCCAGCAAGTGTCGTGTTGAGAGTGAGGATGGGAATTCATTGGGGTAGAGCAAGAGACTTTGTTTAGCTTTCTGTTGATAGAGCTTGGAGAAGTAAGAACAGGTGACCAAGTGAAGCCATGATTTGCAGAGACACTTGCATTGAACAATGTTCTTGATTGGAAGTCTGAGGAATATGTTTGCTAGTATTTCAATTGGCAGATTGTTTACCAATTTCCTAATGCACTTATCCCTCTCTAGAAATGCTTTTCCTCTTCCTCTCCATTGTGTTGTACTTGTATGTAGACCTGGCAAAACGGGTATTGATACGACAACCCGACACGAACCCAACACGAAATTAGCAGGTATAGGTCAGAGATTTTCAACCCGTTCAGTTAAATGGGTTGACCCAACATGACATGAAAATTAGCAAGTCAGGTCGCGGGTTGACCCCCCAATCCGATGGGTATCTATTTATGACCCGATTATATTTAGGGTATAGATATTTTACTAATTTAATGTAAGACTTATTCAATATTTAAGGTCAAATTTACTAAAATTATCCAAAAATATTTTTATAAATGCTTTAAAATATTATTGTATTATGATTTTACAATTTATAATTTTATTCAGTATACGAGAAAATCTAATTATATGCTTATTTGCTTAAAAAATACAATGACTTGTACAAAATAAAAAAATTGCAAACTGATTTTTAGGCTTGTTAGACTTAATAGGTAACCCGCGGGTCAACCCGAACCCGACACGATAATAAACGGGTTGGACACGATACGACACGATTATTAAATGGGTCGGGTCGGGTTGAAGATTTGGAACCCGTTTACCTGTTCAACCTAACACGAACCCGACACGACAACACGAATTGTCAGGTCTACTTGTATGTACCTTTTTTAACTTGAAAAGCGTTGGCATTTATAGAATAGAAGGGGTAAATTAGGGCCATATTGAAGCATAGAAAATGAATTTTGTTTGAAATTTGGTGATACGTTGTTTTTTTCAATGCGTTGCCTTGTATTAAATTTGTGTACGCCCCTTTTCGAAGCGTTGGCTGAATTGAAATTTTTGTAGACTTGTCGTTAGACCTAGCAATTCGTGTTGTCGTGTCGGGTTGAACAGGTAAACGGGTTCCAAATCTTCAACCCGACCCGACCCATTTAATAATCGTGTCGTGTCGTGTTCAACCCGTTGATTATCGTATCCGGTTCGGGTTGACCCGCGAGTTACCTATTAAGTATAAAAAGCCAAAAAACCAGTTTGAAATTTTTCTATTTTGCACAAGTCGTATTTTTTAAGCAAATAGGCATATAATTAGATTTTCTCATATAAATTATAAATTGTAGAATCATAATATAATAATATTTTAAAGCATTTATAGAACTATTTTTAGACAATTTTAGTAACTTTGGCCTTAAATATTAAATAAGTCTTATATTAAATTAATAAAATATATATATCATAAATATAATCGGGTCATAAATAGGTACCCATCGGGTTGGCGGGTCAACCCGCGACCTGACCTGCTAATTTTCGTGTCGTATTGGATCAACCCATTTAACTGAACAGGTTGAAAATCTCTGACCTATACCTGCTAATTCCATGTCGGGTTCGTGTCAGGTTGTCGTGTCAATACCCGTTTTGCCAGATCTACTTGTCGTAATAGTTTTGCATACTTTGCATTGTCAGTTAATTATAATCATAGAGTGACTAATTAATGGACAAGGGTCGATATTATACCACTTGAAGTCTTGAACCAAACCATAATCTTATATTGATCATTCAGTGGAAAAACTCCACACAAGGAGGATTAGTGTCATCGTCGGCTCTTCGATCGGGTCCTTCAATCTTGACGTATATTCTCTTGTTATGGGATTGCACACCCAAAAACAGAACGTATAGAGGGCTACTTGTTGATAAACAAAGCAAGCCATTGCAAGAACCAACAATGATAAAGGATTACATGATATGATCATGATCAGGCTTCCACTCTTGTATTGCCTCCAGTAAGATCGAGAAAGTGTAGTTTTAATAATTGGGAAGGGGGGTCGGTGACATCTAGGAAGATCAATATTGAATTTAGAGAAAGGAATTTCCGGTTGCAAAGTAATCTATATCTGTATCATTTTTATCAAAAATAAAAAAAAAAATCTTTAATGGTATCAAATTCCACGGCCTTGATTTATTTATCACATTTACAACTCCGTATACAAACTTTCCTTAAATTCAACTCCCCCTTTAAGCCCTAATTAACCCACAAGCTTTGCCTATTTCTCCTTCCCGATCAAACGTAGGCGCCATGGAAAAATTCAGAACCAGGGCAGGTGAGGAAGAGTACCAAAAGCAATCCCTAAACAATCTCCCAAAAGAAATCATAACCAACATATTCTCCAGGCTTCCTATCAAGACCAACTTTAAGTGCAGGATTGTATGCAAATCATGGCTTCACCTGCTCACTAAGCTACACCACCAATATCAAAACGCCACAAATCTCTTCATCTTCCCCAAATTCCTCCCCCCGGCCGCCTTCTCCTCATCATCAGAATTACACTTGCTCGATCTAGGAGGCAACTTTCCCGCCTCGGAGTGCAAGTTTTATGGCTGCTTCCCAAGAACTCGCGGGGGAAAATTTGTTGTTGGTGCTAGTAATGGTTTGCTTTGTTTTGCAGAAGTTGATCCAAGACTCTGGTTTTGCGTGTGCAATCCCATCACAGGAGAGTACGTGGAGATTGAAGGACCTGAAGGTGTGATGAAACTAGACAACCAAATGTTTATTAAAATAGGGTTTTTCTATTTCCCGGTAAGTGATGAGTATAAGGTTATGGTTATTGGGCCAAAATACCAAGCAAGAATTTCCACACTCGGAAGTAATTTGTGGAGGAACATTGACAATGTCCCCAACCCATGCGAGACTTACACAAATTATACCACTGCTTCCCTATATGGTGCTCTCCATTGGCTTTTCTATGATTCCCATGATGGTCGATGTTTATGTGCTTTTGATGTTGAGGATGAACAACTCCGGTTCACTATCGAAACACCATCTGAGGCAAGAGAAGGTAGTGTAGGAGTGTATGGTGATTGGCTTGGTTTATTCAACGGAGCACGATTATTTGACGTTGTTCATGTATGGATTATGAAGGAGTATGGAGCAGCAAGTTCTTGGATGAGAGCAAACAACGTTGTTGTTGCAGGATTATTGGGAAGATCACCAAGTTCCCGAGATATACCAATTGTATCCTCCAATAATGGTGCAGAAGATGTGAAGAATTTGCTGGTGCGTGTGGATAGTTCATGCTTCTTTGTTTCTTATGATCCCAAGAGCAAAAAAATCACAACGGCAGAAGTATTTACTAACCATAGCCAAGTTTCTGGCTACTGTGCAATTCCTTTTACTCCAAGTTGTCTTCCACTTAGGGATGGTGTGCTTGGAAAAGGCTTAAGGGTTTTGAATGTTAAGTCAAAATAAATGATCCAAATATGATGTTAAACCTTTATGCTTTTGTATCGGGAGGAGTGGTAGCCATTTGTTTCATTTATATCATTATCTATGATATAATAAATTTCAGTTGCACTGTTATCACATACCTAGCTCGTTGTTCTTCAACTTTGATTTTTACAAATCTCCAACGTGGGTTTTGATTTTCATATCGTATCCCAAGTGATATATATACTTGTGATGCAATGACATCCCCTTATATTGGGTTGAAATGAGTTTCAAGAAAAATGCAATAGCATCATATAACACACAAGGATGTAGAAAACGGGGGCTTCATGCTTTTAAGTCTGCAATTCGACGATTTGGAACAAGAACAACATATAATCCTAACTAGCAGCAGAGGCAGGAACGGACAGTACACATCAGGTTTGTGCTTGCAGCAAACCAAAATCAAAGAATTGAAAGACTATCCTTCTACACTCGTGAAATCTGTTTACAGGAGTGCTTAAGCAAGCAATTATAGTAAAGAAGAATTTAAGAGAGAAGAGGAATTAGCATGAGTGACGCAACCCGTCAGAGCCCTGCCTTCAATCAACCTACAACCAATGAAGTAAGATGGATTAAGTAAGCGATATGTAGTAATTAACGTTGTATTGAATTTTTTTTCCCCCAAAATCGAAAGCTAGGGTTTTAGGTTCAATTTGGAGATTTCGGATTTGTGTGAACATAAGAAGAAAGATGGGGAGAGGGTGCAGAGGATGAAGTAATAAGATGATGGGAAGACAAATTTAAGGAAAAAAATGGATGAAGTGAGCTGTGAATCGATCGACAGAAGATCGATGTGGAGGAGAAGAGAGTTTTCGACTTTACAAGAGGAGAGGAGAAAGAGTGTTCGGGTGTGAATTGTGGGAAAAATTCCATTTTATTAGTTGGGGATAGTATGGGAATAATGACTTTTGGGCAGGGACATGCTCGTCCACCAATTTCAAACCCCCAACCCTGCTAACCCCAACCTCAGCTCCCAGGGCGGGTGGGAAAACCAGGGTTTCAAGCTCCGAAACCCGCATTCCGGGGTTCCAAACCCCAACCCCAACCCCAACCCGCATTCCTTTTTAGCCA
>JAKUCV010000689.1:7499-18322 GCA_028386065.3 Turnera subulata
AAGGTGACAGTGAAGAATAAGTATCCGCTTCCCAGAATTGATGATCTTTTCGATCAGTTACAGGGAGCTACTGTATTTTCTAAGATTGATCTTCGATCTGGCTACCATCAGGTCAAGATTGCAGAGAAGGACATACCGAAGACAGCTTTCCGCACTCGGTATGGTCACTTTGAGTTCACAGTGGTTCCTTTTGGCTTGACCAATGCACCTGCGGTTTTCATGTGCTTGATGCACTTGATCCTGAACGAGTTCTTGGATAAGTTTGTGGTAGTCTTCATCGATGACATCTTGATATACTCCAAAAACCGGGAAGAACATGAAGAGCACCTGAGGGTAGTGCTTCAGAGGTTGCGAGAGAAGGAGTTGTATGCCAAGTTTAGCAAGTGTGAGTTCTGGCTTGAAGAAGTTGCATTCCTTGGACATGTTGTATCAGGAGATGGGATTAAGGTTGATCCTGCTAAAGTAAAGGCTGTTTTGGAGTGGGAGCCGCCCAAGACGGTACCAAAAGTCAGGAGTTTTCTTGGCCTTGCAGGATATTACCGAAGATTCATCGAAGGTTTTTCCTTGATAGCCAGTCCCATGACTAAGCTATTGAGGAAAGATCAAGCCTTTGTTTGGAGTGAAGATTGTCAGAGGAGTTTTGATGAACTTAAGAAGAAGCTGACAACAGCACCAGTTTTGACAGTGCCTAAACCAGGAGTGGAGTACGTGCTGTTTTGTGATGCTTCAGGTCTTGGTTTGGGAGCTGTTCTGATGCAAGAAGGCCGAGTGATAGCCTATGCTTCGAGACAGTTGAGACCATACGAGAAGAACTATCCGACACATGACTTGGAGATGGCCGCAGTGATCCTTGCTTTGAAGATCTGGCGACATTATCTGTTTGGAGAGAGATGTCGGATTTTCACAGATCATAAGAGTCTTAAGTACATCATGACTCAGAAGGAGCTTAACCTGCGACAAAGACGTTGGGTTGAGTTGCTGAATGATTATGATTGTACTATTGAGTATCATCCTGGAAAAGCTAATGTTGTAGCAGATGCTTTGAGTCGGAGACAACCAGAAGATGCTTCCACGGCTTACTCAATGTCCTCACTCATTGAGTTAAGGAAGATGGGAGTTGATTTGTCAATCGATGAGACAGGAGCTTTGTTGACACATATTGAAGTCAAATCTAACCTGAGAGGCTGGATTGTGGAGTTACAAGATAGAGATCCCGGCCTGATCAAGCTGTAGGAAGCAGTCCGCAATGGAAAGGAAGTTAAGTTCCACATAGCGGAGGATAGTGCATTGATGCTGGGAAAGCGCCTATGTGTACCCAGTGTTGGTGACCTACGCAATCAGATTCTGGAAGAAGGACATATGACACCTTATGCTATGCATCCCGGGAGCACCAAGATGTATCAGGATTTGAGGAGTCATTTCTGGTGGCCACGTATGAAGAAGGATGAAGCCGAGTATGTGGCTAAGTGTATCACTTGCCAGCAAGTGAAAGCTGAACATCAGGCTCCAGCAAGGAAAATGAGATCTTTGTTAGTGCCAGAGTGGAAGTGGGAGATGATTACCATGGATTTTGTGGTTGGATTACCGTTGACCCGGAGACAGCATGATGCCATCTGGGTTATCGTTGATCGACTTACAAAATCAGCCCATTTTCTTCCCATTCGACAGACAGACACCTTAGATAAATTGGCGAAGCAATATGTTGCCGAGATTGTGAGACTACATGGGATTCCTAAGTCTATAGTCTCAGACAGGGATCCGAGGTTCACATCACGTTTCTGGAAGAGCTTACAAGCAGCACTAGGGACTAAGTTGAGCTTTAGCACTGCTTTTCAACCACAGACAGAAGGACAGTCTGAGAGGACTATACAGACACTGGGGGATATGTTGAGGACTGGTGCACTTCAGTGGGAGTTGGGATGAGTATCTACCCTTGGTTGAGTTTTCTTATAACAACGGCTACCGTTCCAGCATTGGTATGCCACCTTTTGAGGCTCTCTATAGAAGGAAGTGTAGAAGTCCAGTGTGTTGGGATGAAGGAAGTATGAGACTGATCGTTGGACCGGATTTAGTCCAACAGATAGTGGACAAGAACCAGACGGTGAGACAGTGTATAAGAGCTGCTTAGGATCGGCAGAAGAGCTACGCCGACAAACACCGATGTGAGATGGAGTACAATGTTGGTGAGAAGGTTTTCCTCAGAGTAGCACCTTGGAAGGGTATGATTAGGCTCAGTAAGAGAGGGAAGCTGAGTCCCAGGTACATTGGACCGTATGAGATTGTGGAAAGGATTGGACCCCTGGCGAACAGATTATCCTTGCCAGAGGAGTTGTCACGGATATATGATGTGTTCCATGTCTCCATGTTGAGGAGGTACAGATCAGATCCGAGTCATGTGGTTACCACAGTAGATGTTGAGGTCGCAGAGGATCTGACATATACAAAAATGTCGGAGCAGATTCTTGCCCGGGAAGTAAGACAGTTGAGGAACAGAGTTATTCCAATGGTAAAGGTTAAGTGGAGAAAGCACTCTGCGAATGAATCCACGTGGGAAGTTGAGGAGCATATGCGTTCTCAGTATCCGCACTTGTTCACAGCTTCGGAGTGAATTTCTGGGACGAAATTCTTTTACGTGGGTAGGCTGTAACAGCCCAGGTAGAAATTTCATTTTTACCGGGACTATTTAAGTTAATTTACAGTAATTTACCGTTGATTTTTAATCTTGGGTAATTAAATTGTGGTAAATCGAGCTTTGGATTCTGAAACCGAGCATAGTCCCACGTTTGGGATTTTTCTGCGGATTTTACGGACCAAAGTTGGAATTTTTCCGGGTCCGGGAATATTCGGAAAAGCCGGGTTTACCCTCGAGTTAACGGACTAGAAATAAGACAAGTGGGTATATTGGATATTTTCTGGTCCAGGTGGGCCATACTTCACATGCAGCATAGTAACTGCATAATTGAAGTTCAATTGTTCAGCCGCCAATTCCTATTCAGCCTGTGAACTATCTATTATACATGTGAAATACCAGTGATTTGCTTCCTATAAACTATTATTCTTCTGCTTTCTTCCACACCACCATCATCTCTTCACCTTCACCTGTAAAACCACAAAAAAATCATCTGCAAAAGAAGAGGAAAAAATAATAAAACAAACACCAACACCCCTGCCACGTCACCACCACCCTCTTCCTTCCTTCTTTTTTCTTTTCTTTTCTTTTTTTTCCACCGGCCGCCTCCCCCACTGCAGCCACCAACCACCAGCCGACCACCCGAACTCAGTCCCCTCCTCCCTTCCTTTTTCTCCTCCTCCCCTCTCTTTTTCCTCTCTTCCTCCTCCGGCGCGAGCTCCTCCCTGCAGTCCTTCTTCTCTGCCGCCTGTGCACCGGCAACCCGAGCAAGACACGCACCCTGTCTCCTTCCTTTCCTCGTGCGCACCGCCGTTGCCCTTCCCCGCCTGCAGACCGCCGCGTACGCCTCGCCACCGTCATCGTCTTGCCGCCCCGTGTCTCCGCCGCCCTGCTCTGCTGCGAGCCGCCGCCGACACCTTGGAGCAAGACGACCCGAACGGAGCCGCCCGCTCCTCGCTTCTCCTCCTCGCGACGCTACTCTCAGCCGCCCGCAGCCACCCGAGTTCGGCTGCAGCAAAGGCGAGCTCGCCGATCTATGCCTGCGTGTCGCCGTCTCCGATTCGCCTCGCCGCGCCGCCAACACCTGCAGCCGAGGTGAGCAGCCGTTGTGGTGTCGACCCGGATGTGTGACATGGGTCGCGGGTCTGACCCGAGTAGGTGTGGGTCGCGGGTCGTGTATACGGGTTTGGGTGTGGGCTGAATGGTTTGGGTTTGAATCAGTTGGGTTTTGGGCTTGGATTTTGGATGGTTGGGCTGTGCGCTGGGCCTACTGCGCGGGCCTGATCTTGGACTCCTGTTGGGGTTTGAGATGGGCTTGTACAGTGGGTTGGGCTAGCACTATTTGGGCCCAGTCTAAGTTTAAAAAAAAAAGAGAGAAATATAATCTGGAAACTGGAAAAATATATATAATTCTGGAAAAAGTTTGAAAATAAAAAATAATTGGTGGAAATTATATTTTGGAAAAGAATATTATAAAAGGTATATAATTATTTTGGGGAAAATATATAGTGTATTATAATAATTATTTTGAGGAAATAATTTTGGAAAATATTATATGGTATGGAAGAAAAATAATAATTCGTAGAAATAATATTTTGGAAAGTACATACTTATGGAATAATTTTGGAAAGGGTATTATCAAGGTAATAAAATACCAGAATAATATCCAGGTATAGGAGTAAATATAGAATAGTATTTTGGCACTTGAAATAAATGGTGAATGATGACGATAATGGAAAGTTAATCCGGGGGAGTGACCGAGCCGAGTTTATATTTAGTTTCCGGTATACAGTATTAGCATGGCATTTGCATACCATCTTATGTGTGCATATTATTTGATTGATATTGGAGTTGATAACGAGCAATTTGCTGAGGAACCGGACTTGGAACTTGCTGGACAATTCCATAATTGATTATCGGCTAAGGTGAGGATGGATAACCCTTGTTATGTTGCCTGTAATACTTTGTGTGCTTTGTTGTTCGTTTGAACTGCTGAATTGTTGATTGTTGGCTGTTTGACTGCTGTGCATATTATTGTTGCCATTGGGCTGTGATGTTGATTCTGTGGATATTATGCTGAGATTGATGTTGAACTGTTGATTGTGGAAATTGAGAAAAAGAAATTGGAATATGAAATTGGAATTGGAATTGATTTGAGATGTTGTTATCATTGTCATGTGGAAAGTAGCGGTACGACCCGATGGTTGGAATTAATTTTGGGATGCTATGGTCGGTTCTTGGTTTGTTTGGCTTTTTGCCTGTGGTTAGGGTATACCAAATACCCAGTGGCTCGGATATGCCGAATATCCGTTTGGCTTGTTGCCTGTGGTTAGGGTATACCAAATACACAGTGGCTCGGATATGCCAAATATCCGTTTGGCTTTTTGCCTGTGGTTAGGGTATACCAAATACCCAGTGGCTCGGATATGCCGAATATCCGCAGTGGCTCAGATATGCCGAATATCTGGTTGGCATGTTGTTGCCTGAGGTCGGGGTATACCGAATACCCAGTGGTTTGGATATACCAAATATCCGGTTTTGAGATGTAGATTGGTTTTTGACCTAGCATCCGGAATTAATTGATAACCAGGTACGACCCTAGCTTGTCCAGTGACGGGGGCCCGGAAGATAAAATTTGTAATAATAACTAAGCATTCTTTTGGCCTTGGTTCAGTTGTTGAGAAATGTTGTTGCTTATCTGTTTTTTGCTTTTAAGTATTACGGTTGCCTGCATATCACTGTTTATCCTTCGTCGGTGAGCACTTCGGACTCACCCCTCGCCTGCGGGGTTTCATCCCGTAGGTTAAGTTGTTTCCGTAGTTAAGGTACGACGTTCGATGGCTGCTGCTTTCTTCTCCACCTGACTCCGGATCCATACCACCGTTGCATGTGCATAAGTCTTCCGCTGCTATTCTATTGCTTATGATGCTGTACTACATTTCCGCTGCTGTGTGTTATATATTGCTGTACTGCTGATTTCCTGTGAGATGTATATTACTGATACTATCTGCTGCTGCTGAGAGCACTGTGTTTGGATTGAATAATGGTCCCCGAGCGTGGGTGACAGTTGTATTGATAGTTGCTATTGTATAATATTTGCACGTTGTACTGTCTGTTCTATCATTATGAATAGTTTCGGCACGTGTTTACTGTGTTACGGTAAATACGGGTCGGGGCGCTTCAATATTACAGTTAATAAAATAAAATATAATTAGCCTCAAAATAAATTTTGCACGGGTTATATGTGAAAATAAAATCGGTAGAAATAATTGTTATTAGACTATTATTATTTTAGTCCAACATAAACTCGTATATATATATATATATATATATATATATATATATATATATATATATATATATATATAACCAAGAATATAAATTACGATATTTTATTATTTAGCCAATGAAAATATAGGTAATAGTAATATTTATATAAGATTGAATTTGATAAATAAATAAGGTATGGGCCTATTATCATTTAGCCCAGATGAACGGTAGTTAAACGTATTAGATACGTAATAATATAATGGAGAAATTAAGCCCAGAGGACCTTCACTTGCGTTTAGCCCATCGGAGTAAGTAATAAAACAACCTCAAATTAATTAAGCAAAATAAGTAATTAAATCTAGATATTATGGGCCTTTTATTATAATTAGCCCAATTAAAATAAGTAAAACCGGAAATTAAATTCAATGGGCCTTTTACGAGCCCAGGTAAAACGTAATTAAAATTAAAACTGAAATTAAAATGCTATGGGCCTTCTTAATAGCCCAATCGGAAAATTAAATAAAAGCATATAATAAATAAGTGCATAAAATTGAATTAAACCATCACGAAATAAAAGCATAAAAGCACAATTAAAATAAATAAAGCATAAATTAAATTGCATAAAATAAAATCATTGATTATTATTAATTAAGTTAATTAATCGTTTAATTAATCGGTTAAAGGTCCGAGTCCATTAATATTGTTCGGGTTCGTTAATATCGTTCAAGTCCGATAAAGATGCATGAATAGTCCGAGGCTCGGGTTTTACCCAAAGTTCAGTTTCCGGGCTCGCCGGAGGATTCCCGAGATGCCGGGAACTCGCCGGATTCCGGCCAAGTTACTGCTCACGGCAGAATCTAAACACCCAATGTCCACTGTTTACTGCTCGTCACCCCACAAATCGTCAAAACCTCCGCGCAGAATCACCACCGAGCCCAACACTAACACCATCATCATCCCCACGGCAATTTCCGGTGGTCGGAACACCACCAAACAACAACGTCCACCTTCCAAAAGATCACGACTCACAACCACAACATCGCCTCCATCGTCGTCGAAGCCAACAACACCCACCACAAGCAGACAACTGATCAGAAATCGGGTATAGACAGGAAAAGCAAGGATCGTCACCAAAACTTACCCACATGACACGTGACGGCGAGCAGAGGAGGAGTCCGGCGGCGATGTTGGTACCATCTGCAGAGGAGCAGGGAATTCGGCATCCTGTGCGCGGTGGCTCGAGCTCAGAGAAGAGAGGAGATCGGCCCTTTGGTGCACGGTGATGCGAACAGAGGAAGGCAGCGAGAAGAGCTGGCGGCGGCGGTCGCGCTTGTAGAGGAGAAGAGATCGCCGGCGGTGAGGCAACGAGAGAGAGGGGCAGGGGGGAGGAGGAGAGATCGGCCTCCAGTGCAAGATCGAGGTTCGCGCTTTGCTCCTCGATTTGCTGCTCTTGGCGGTGGCGAGCGGAAGGAGACGGTGGTGGTGGATCGATCGGCAACGGCGGGCTCTAGGTGAGAAAGAATCAGACTTCTAGGGCCGGCAGAGGTCTGTGCTCTGCTCCTTAACGGCGGCGGCGATGTGCAGAAATAGAGAGGAGGGAGAGGGTAGGCAGCGGTGGGGTTGAAGAGGAGGTGAAGGACATGGGCGACGTTTTTTTTGTGTGGGTGTGTGGCTACAACAGGAGGGGATGTAGATGGAAGAGATAATTGAGGGAGGAAGAGACAAGGGAAGAAAAGAAGAAAAGATTGAAAGTGAAGGGAGGGGCCGGCAAGTCACGGGAAAGAAAAGAAAGAGGGGAGGTCGACGGCTGAAGGAAAAGGAGAAGGAGAAAAGAAAGAGAAGAAAGGGAAAGAAAGAGAAAAGAAAGGAAGAATGGCCACGTGGCAAGCCACGATTGGCTGGTCCGGATTTCCGTCCCGAGTCCGAAAATACAACTTGGGCTCGAAAAATTCGATTAATACCCCTGAGCATCATCCAAGTCTCGGAACTTCGGTTAGTTGTAAAGGAGCCTCAGAAATCCAGAGTAACCCTCGGAATTTAATTCCGAGACTCGGTTATTCCTGGAAAAAACCCTCGGTAAAACTCGGTCCGATAGAATTCATCGAATTACGACGTTTAAATTTCTTTTTAAATTATAATTAGTAATATATGTGTAACTTACATATCCGGCCAAATATTTGTAAGTGTTTTATTATTTTTGTTGATTGGGAAAATAATATTAACAATGGTAATAATAATAATAATATTACTAATGTAGATTAGAAAATAATAAGAATAATGGTAACAACAATAATAAAAATTTTGGGAGCAACAAAAATAATAGTAAAAATAATGAAAATTGACTCGATTGGTAAAATTCTTGATTGACCGCGATAAAAATTTTAATAACCACCGTAAAAGTCAAACCAGCTTGGTAAAAATCATGAAAATTTTACCCGGGTCGTTACATATTTTATGATTGCTAATAAAATACAATCAATGTAGCTTGGCTACGATTCTTAATATATGTATACATAGCCTTTAATTTAACCCACCAAAAAAACCCCACGTCGATTCTCAACTTTCCACTGTTCTCATAAGTCGTAACTCATAACTTAAAACTTGGAACATCTTGCGTTTCCATGGTGCTCAATTATACTATACCTTCATGGCTTCACCTGCTAATTTGGTAGTACTTTCTTTCTTTTGTTCTGATATTATAGCCTTCTTTTTCTTTCTTTTTGTTTTCGTTGTTGTGTCATTTGGTATACGATTTGATTGGATTTGGGGGAGGAAGCTGGTTTGTTAGATTCAATATTCCTGTACGATTAATTATTTGGAACTTATTAAAGAAAATAAAATATAGCCTTTTTAAGGTTTTTAATAAAAATTATTAATATATATATGTGAGACCAATTTTTAACTATTAAGTAACTACGGCTACATTGTACGTAGCGCTCTAGCTATGCTATAGATTAGACAAATTTAATAAACCTTTTGAACAGTTCAAAGTTGGTAATTAAGCAAGAGTTTCATTCTTTTCAATGCTAGGGGATTTATTAGATTACAATGAGTAGTAATCGGGCTCGTTAGGAGACCCGAAGAAAAAGATGAAGGTGTCTAATTGAATTTTATCTGTGAATGTACGTTAACACAAAAGTACGCCTATTATCTTCTACAAAGGAGATAATGATGGCCTAAAATTAATTTCCAACTAATCATTTTTCTTTAAAAATTTGGGCAGCAGATGGTGAAACTCTGATAAAACGAAAACTTTTTATATATCCTTCTCTTCGAAGCCTGTTGTTTGCAATTTTTAGTCCCTTGTCCTATTTTATGATTGCTAATAATCTCACTTTAATGGTAGCCAAATGCCTTGTATATGGTAGCCTAGCTCTCTGTGTGTCAGGTAAATTGTTAGGCTGAAGTAAGTAGTCGTAATTGAGAAAGACGGATGTGTCAAATTGTGATAGGCTTATATAGCTAAGCTAGCCAGACGGCTTGTATGTTTTTACTTTCTACAATAAAAGAACGATATGTAACTTGCTAGACGCACCTGCGTGTGACATTATGCTTGATCAGTTTTAAGTGAAGTAATAGTCTATTTGAACAATGAAATTGTTGGGGTCACTTATCCATGAAAAGAACTGCCTGATAATATAACTGAAGTGAATCCCAACACACTTTGTTCTTCTTGATTCTGCATCACTATATATAGGACCGTGCTTATTGTCAATGCTTGCTGGCTATGCTCAAGCTATGTTGGGAAATTAAACGAGAAACCACAAACCCAACTGCACATCGGAAAGACAGAGAATTGGAGACTATAGGAGGTGCCACATATATACGATGGTCAATGGCCAGGTATATGTAGCTCGATATCGTGCTCTTGGGGATTGGCACATCAAGGGAGCAAAAGGTGCAAATAGCCCTCTTGAGCTCAGAGCCCAAGTTCACAAAACATAATTTGAAGTCATGAATTACAATCTTTTAAATGCTTTAAACAGGAATAATCACCTCAAAAATCTAATTTCCATGATAGCGGCTTCAATTTTGAAATTACTAAACATGGTCATTTTTATTTTTTAAAATTGACCATTACGAACACATCTTATCCATTCAACACAGAGAATCATCAGGATTTTTATTTCAATACAAGGAGGAATTTGGGAAGTAAACGAATAACAATGGAAAAACTGGTGGATGAATGACTAGCAAGGTTTTGGTAGCACCCACACTGGAGGGGGCCAAACAAGGAACTCATGACTTTTGCAGCCTTGCAGTTTATGGAAGCTGTTGTTTTTGAGTCTGAAGAAGCCAAAATCAAAACCTCCATAGACATTTTCCTTTTGAAAATCCCAAGAATTATCTGAGTAATAAATAGTAAACCCTTCACCGGAAAGTTGGGATGGTACAAGTAATGATGCATTCATTCCCAGAAACAGCATATTATCACCTCGGTAATCTTTGTCCATTTGGGCGCTCGGCGCTGCCTTTTCTTAAATTTATACACCTTGAATGCTGTCGTCCTGTATCCGATTGAAGTTTCATTATCAATTGTCGCAACCTTAAAGTAGGCATATCTCCTTGAGACCGTTAGCAGCCCATAAGTAGGGGATCCTACAAGATACCACATGATACCAGAGCATTGTTGTTGCGGTGCTTTTACATGGTGAGCCTCGAAATTTGGTAGGGATTCAAGATCACAAACCACAAGATGCGAGGGACATATTGCGTAGAATTTGCCTTCATAGAAAATTATATCACTAAAGCCGATCGATGATGTTTGCAGTGATGTCCATTTATCATCGCCACATTTGCAAAATGCCAATCTATCGCCCTCGCCATAGATTGCCAATGCTACAAAGTCGTGGGCGGCAGGGGTGGAAGATAGCACTACCTTTTGGAGGCCGAGCATCTTCCATTCGTTTTTGCTATACAAGTC
>JAKUCV010000690.1:10080-37240 GCA_028386065.3 Turnera subulata
CTTGCATTGCGATGGTTGTAAATGGGAGGAGTAGAGGGAGAAATGTTGGTGGTGGCGTCATCGCCGGAGCTGGAGGACTTGTCACCGGCGTCGTTGGTGGAGGAATAGATGGACAGCCCGTCCATGAGGCGGTTGAAAGCATGCGTCTTGCGGATCTTCTTAGGAGTGGTGGACTCGTCTGATTCCGACCCGCCAAAGAAGGAATCTCTACTGTGTTTGATCTTCAATGTGAATGTGAGATCTGGGTCTCCCCTCTTCATCCCTCCAAGCTGAAAATGTGGGACCAATTAAAAACAATTAACCATAATCTATCAAAATAGTGAGGCCACACAGCCAAAGCAGGGATAGGAAGGAAGGACATATATACAGTACTTGGGCCACATTATTTTGATTGCATTGACCCAAAAGGATTTGTCTTTGTTTTTTTTTTTTTTTTTGTCTTAGAAAGTAAGGAAAATGCAAACCCCTGTTTTTTCGAGGTACAACACTCCAATGTGAACAACAAAGTCAAATAGGGAGAACAGAGACAAGCAAATTAGGGGGAGAGAAAATCGCGACTTGAACAGCAAGAAACCAAATTAAAAATAAAAAAGAAAATACAGAGACTGGAAAGAATGTGGTGATTACAATAAACAAATGAATAAATACCTTGCAACCAAGGGAACAAAATCTGAAGGAATCAAGGAGGCTTCTGGCACAAATCTCACAAGTGTTGGTGACACCTTTTCCAGGCCTGGGCTGAGGCCGCTCATTGAGGAACACAATTTTGGCGCTGTTGATAATGTAAGTCTGGACGCAGGCGATGTCTATGTATTTCTGTATCTCGTTCACCCTCACCACATTATGGTATGAAGATCGCCTTATCTGCATATATCAAATTTTTTTTTTTAAAAAAAAATCCCCCCAACCACGCACTTGATCAATACTGTTATCACGCGAAATTGAAGGCATTCAATGTAAATTAAAAATACAAATCAATGACTTAGAAGAGAACTAATAAACTAACCTGAACAACACGGTGATCTTTGTGATAGATTAAGCAGTAAGAACAGAATGCATTCCCCACACAGTCTAAACAGAACATGTTGCATTCACTCTTATTGGAATCCCCATGGATTGAACAGGGCACGAAGTAGCTAGCCCTCAGCATCGGCTTTAACCATGGCGGACCCATATCCTGATTAACCATTTGACCAATCGGACTCACCTGATTTGTAAAACACACATTCACCACCCATTATCAGTAATCTGTTTGCTTTCTATTCACAACTAAACAATGAAGAGAACACAGGGACTCTTTCAAAAAACAAGTGTGCTGCTGCAAAATAGATACCATGATGATGATGACTGTCTCCTGCTACCCGTATTACTCCAATCTCTTATATATCACAGTACTGCTCCGCTCCAGTTGCAAGAATGATTGAATCTGTCAGTTAAACCAAATTAATCACCGCTTTCCAATCCACGGCTATATATGTATATGAGGGAAAGAACAGGTGAGCAAACCACAATAAAAGTAGTACTAGTAATATCGCAGAGAGAACAGACAGACCTTGAGAAACCTTGGGTGGAGTGGGGTTGGGTTGGATATGTTGGGTGGAATGGCAAAGGAAAAGACGAGACAGAGATGGAGATTTGAGAAATGGGTATAATAGTCGTAAATGCTATATATACTCTCCATCCATAAGGGGACACACTAGACAGACTCTAGAAGAAAGAAAACTCAATACATGGTAATAAAATAATAAATTTATTAAGGCGGTCACGGAAACACAGCAATTAATGTTCTTGATAATCAAAATGATAAATAAAATAATATTAGTACCCAAAAAAGAGAGCGATAAGGGAAAGGAAACATTGGCCTCAAATTATTTTTAACAATTGTTTTTGGTAATAATAACACGAAAGGCAGTGGAAATTATCGACGGACTTGAATGGGGACAGCAAATATCTGGAGATACCCTCTTAATTTATTCACACCCGTAGGATCACCTTTTTTGTTTTTGGGTTTTTGTCCCTTTTCCGAGTTTGCACTGATCAATCAACCTTTGTGTGTGTCGTATGGGGAAGACACCTATAATTCTTAACCATGAAGCCCAACCCTCTGATCAAGGAAAGGTTAAAAGATAGAGAAAAGGCGGCCCTTAGCTTTTTGTTTGTTTTTTTCCAATTTGCATTATTGCATGGTATCATTAAACAATTCTAACACCAACACTTGACAAGTTGACAGCCACTTTTTTTGTTATTTTAGATAGAAAAATACTGGTAGCATTTTATCCTTTTAGCTCCTGCTCGTGCATTGCTCAAATCCCACGTGTGTAACTTTGGTGGCAATCAGGCGGCCGTTAAATCTCCCATCATTCTCATCCAACCCCCAGGAAAGGGAACCCTACTACTAGTGCTTGCTAATTTCTTCCTACTGTGTCCTTTTATTTATTTATTTTTTTCTTTTCTCTGTTCCACGAAAGCCAGTCAAAGCAGTAGTGGTGAAGTACAATAAGTCTTTGATGCTTGGGGGAAGCAGAGGGACAGGATCCAAAACTATATAGATACTTCCAGTTCAAACCGCCAATGTCCTTGCATGCATCCCACTGTATCCGGAGCCTTCACTAACAACAGTTCTTGACTTTTTCTCTTTCCCTTTTGTCTTTCTTCTTTTTTTTTTTTTTTTCCCCTCCCTACTTTCTAAGTTGCTGGCGTTTTCCGTCTGTAGAGAGAATTAGAACATACACTATTCAGTCCAAAATATTACTTGTTTTGTACTTGCGTAATTGGAATGCTAGTGACAATTGTCCTCCTGATTCTCCTAATGTGGCAATTGTCGTTGTTGTTAGTTATTGGCTTTCTTTGTCGTACAGGTCAGCCCTCCAATTTAATTTGGGGGGATTCATTTGTAAGAGTACTTTAACCATCTTTGTTTTGCAAACCAAAAATTTTTGGGAAAAAAGAGAGATGTTACTCTCTTCTTCCTACAATCAAATGATTTAAGGTGCTATGTAGAGATGGTTTAACTAATTAGCTGAATTCTAGGAAGAAACTATAATTGACTAGATTAGACCTAGTAAATTATTTTACGGAAGATGCTAAGCCTCAACACATAAGGTCATTCTCGAAAAAGAAAAACACAACTCAGAAAAAAAGGTCATAAAATAGGTATAATAATAAAACAACTGTAATTAATCTTTCTGATTATGGTCTTTGTTGGGTTAGCAATGCCACGATCCACGTTCCACCATCAGGGGAAGCAAACTAGCATCTTGGGCCAAACGCCATATTCCGAGAGCGTAAAATGCCTATTTGGTCAGTACATTCAGTTCAACGATGTTGCCTTGCCACCATTTCAGCCTCTATATATTGCTTTTCCATCCTCTTGGGCTCGGCACTATTTCAGCCCTTTGGATAACCTGGTTCAACCGTAGGTGGAGTCTCCGCAAGACCCAGGCCCATTTGGCCCAATAGATATTAGGTGACACCGGAAGTAAACCAGAAAGCGTTGCGAAAAAAAAAAAAAAAAGAGAGTAGAAAACATCAAAAGAGAAGCTTCTCGAATAAAAAATCTAGGCCAAAACTTTCATTCAGCTGGAAGAAAACATCTAACACGGGGAAAAATATTACTATATGGCGATAGATTTGAGTTCCACCCCCATATATGTATTGTTTGTTTCAAAGATGGATTTTTATCATGTCGTCGTTCTAGTAAATTAAGATAGTATTAAGCTTTTTTTGTTTTCCAAATTCATCATCATATGAATTTGTTATCTTGATTACTGTTATCTCTTCTTATTATCTTTCCTTCCAATATAATTTCTTATGTAGGATTCTTTTTAAATTACACACCATAGATACGACAAATTAAAGTAGTTCAACCCATTTTGTTCCTGAAATTTAATAATACATAATGATTTCCTTAATATTTTTGTACACATTTTAAGCGTCTATTAGTGGGGGGACGGGGAGGGAGGGACTGAGGGAGTAACGTACAAGGTAGAATAGTATGAAAGCTAGACTTCGGCGGGTTTGAATTTCCAGATATCGGGAAGGAAGCATACAAATACACAAATTAACAGATCTTGATTCTTGAATGCGGAAACTTCCCCTACCCGCAATCTCCTCCTGTGTCATAGAAAAGGTTAATGAGAAAAGTACAACCCTTGAGGAGAATTCGAAAGTGTGAACTGTGAATTAGACGAATGAATTGTTCTTTTATTTCTTAAAAAAGCGACAGACTGTTTGTTTGTTGCTTTGCTTCTACAAGAAGAGGAGGCCACAGACAAAACAAAACGGATCCAGCTAAGCATCCATCCCGAGAGAGAAAGTCCAAAACAATAGGACTTGTGGTATTGCATAACTGCGCATCTGCATTATTACCATGCCAAATAAGCCAGCCATATTAAGAAGAAGATGAAGATTGAGGACCTTTTTGGAGGTGAGGTGTCGCATCCAATAAAAACTACTTAAATCGCCTTGAAGAATTGATCTTAATTAAGACATTAGTGAAAACAATAAGGGAATGCTAGCAAAGTAAGCCTTTTAAATACAATCTTTAACAGTTGATTATGTCCTATAGGCCCAAGCATTTCTCATAAAATTCTTGCTTTCAAATGATTTTAGTAGCTTTCTGTATTACATGAAACAAAGGCCACCCAAAGTCTCCCCAACTTTGCAAATTCAGAAACTTACAGAGAGCTTATATTATTTATAATTATGCCCCAGGAAATGGTTTTTAAAAAGTAAAAAGTCATCATCAGGCATAATTTACAAAATCCTGTTGTACTAGTAAAGTTAAATAGAATCACTGATGACACAAGGAAAAAAAAAAAAAAGAGAAGAAAGATTGAAGGAAACAAAAAAGGAAAAACAGGTAATACCTCGACCTAGATATGTAAACATATAGACAAATCAAAGTAATAGATTGAAGTTGAACCCGTCGTGGCGCCATTTTGTCTTGCATCAGTTTATGACCACTCATTATAGTATTGCGGTGGGTGGGCCTCATACCGACAGGAGGACACTCTGGTGGTGGAGGAGTGAACTTTGAGCAAACCCACCCCAACCCAAATGTTAATGAATCATGAATCATTGGAGATGCAGGGCATGCGTGAAGGGTCCAATAATGTACGCCCCAACATGTGATGATGAATGCTGCTTGCCTGCTAGCTAGCTATCTGCTTAATTAATTAATCATATGCTTTGTTTAATTAATTAATCATGAATAAGTCTGCAGGTTCCCGATTGTATTGCGTTCGAATTCCTTGATGGTGCTTGCCAGCTTCTTCATGTTGTCATCGTAGACATAGGGAAGCTTATTGTACCATGTCACATTGTTCTTGGCAGAGGCGGGAAGGAATTCCCTGCACAGCTCTTCTTTCACCTGAATGGAGTTGTGGTAGTGATAATATCGGATCTTCGTCTCCGTCTTGTGCAATGTCTTGCCAACCACATTCTCCGACATGTGAACCCCCGTGGCAAATGCATTCTTAGCCTGTATCGCGTATTTCCTGTCCCGCCGGATCCCGGTTCGCGATTCTCTAAGCAAGAGCTTCTCAAATCCCCATTGCCTATATATATCATACCACAACAACAAACATACATAAAGCGTTACTACTATATATATATTCTTGCATTTATCCATGTATGTCCATTAATTTCTTATCTCAATGAACTGTGTGTTCCTTCAAGAAGAGATCGCAAAGTGGGGTGAAGACTCAAAAATACTAATTACTATTAGTGGTAGGCATTGATGAATGGATAGTTATAGGTAGGTAAGGTAGGTACGTACCTGGCATAGTCTTGAGTGGAATCGTTCAAGCAGAGCACACTGGACATTGGGTTCTGCTCAATGGTAAACTGGGTATAATCGGAGAACTCAGAGAGAACCGATTCCAAAGTGTAGCCATGGGGCAAATAGATATACTCGTCCACGTCGAAGTAAAAGGTCCAATTGGCAGAGTGTCGGTACCGGTGCAAGCAGTCATTGACCACCAAGAACTGATTATAGTAATACCCATCATACTCCGACTGCCCCCGGATGTCCTGAATCGTGACCCTTCCGGCTCGCACCCACGGCTCCAGCGCCGCCCTCACCTCCGGGCTCACCCCGCCCGCGTCATGGAACACGAAATGGGAGCTGGGCCCGAAGAACCAGGCGTGGTAGGCCATCCATTCCCTGAACCTGGCCGCGCTCAGGTTCCCGTACAGAGACGACCCGCAGTATAGGTATTCGTAGTCGAAAGGAGGGGTGTACCTGGATTGGTTGTAGGAGCCCGGCGCCTCTTCCAGCGCCGTGAACTTCTCGTACTTGCTCGGGGACTCGCCGTAGTAAGCATAGAGAACCAACCTCCCACCCACATTGTCCCGGTTGGGGTTCGCCGGGAAGGTGCAGTTGACGACCACCACGGTGTAGACGCGACCGTAGCCCCAGTCAGGGAGCATCTTGTAGGCCTTGGCCCTCACAGAAGAGCCGTTGTTTGAGATCCATTCGCACTTGTACCAGGGACGCCCGAACACGTGGGTGGGCTTGGAAGCAAGACCCACCACTGCAAATGTGGTTGGTCCGCCGCGGTAAGCTCCCATCTGGACGAAGAGGGCGGCTGCATTGCCGTAGGCCTGGAAGGTTCGCTTGTTTGGGTCGGAGGGGGGTACTGTTTGGTTTGAAGATGATGATAAAGAGGTGGCGACGAATGAGGAAATATTGGTGACTAAAGGGGCGGCAATGGTTGCAGAGCAAGGGCGGGGGCTGGTGGAGAGCAGATTTTGGTAGTAGGGAGGGAGGTTCCAGAGGAGCATAACCAGAGTGAGGGCAGCAAAAGTGAGGAGCAGAGGCTTTGTCTCCAAGCATTGGCCGGGTAATTTGGCCAAATGAGTCCCCCCGCCGGGGACAGAGGAGGCTGGCGGGCACGAGTCTTTCCTCATATGCAAAATACTCCAAACCAAAACAAACAAATGCTTACCACTACAGTACTAGCTAGCTTTGCAGAGGTCAAAGGAAACTTTTTATAAAACCTGCTTTGCTTTGGTTGTTTGTTACCCTTAGTCTTCGTCTGCACTTTTCTTTTTCTTTATTGTTTTGCGTACAAGGCACCGTTCGCCGCCACTATCCTCTGTTTCTTTCTGCTTTTTTTGAGATTTTTGAGGTTTCGTTGGTCTGTTAGTGTAGTATTATTATTATACAATATACATGGGGTTCAGCTCAGCCAATAGGAATACCACAGGTAGGATTTACAAGTGCGTTGTTAATTACCAGATGGACACCGACAAGAGAGAGAGAGAGAGAGACTAAAGAGGGAAGCTGATTAGCTAAACCCTCCGTTTCTTCCGCTGCATAATGGCTTTATTGCTAGTAGTATTATTATTTAGATCAAACATATAACAGATGATTAACTGGGGGAGTGGGGACCGAGTGGTTTGTGAGGAAACTAGAGGTGGAGGTGGAGCCTGCATTTGTGAGACAGAGTGGTGATGCCTTATTTTGACCCCATATTACATATCCCCTGACCCCACCACTGTAAGCCTTGTCCCATATTAACGAAATCCTTGTGTGGCCCCCACCCCCACAATACCCCAAATAAAACTGGTCCTCTTTTCTAGCAACGGACTCACAATTGATCACTACTAACCTACTATTCAAGATTTTTTCAATACTTTTTTTGTTTTTTCTACCAAACATATACTAATAAACTATACTGCCATATCATGGCCTATAGTTGGCGATGATTGTGGTTAATCCTGTTGGACGTGTCCATGTCCTAAGCACAACAATTTAAGTGATGATGATGGTGTTCATTCTCAGAAAGCTGGTAGTAGTCATGCTACATGTGTATTTAACATAGTGCATACCTGCGAAGAAGAATATTAAAAATGTTGTCATCTAAGTACTCTGTTTAAAGAAACTAATATCTTCACATAATCAGGTCTTTAGAACTGGTGTTAGTTCAGTGATGCGGCCAAATATGATCTCTCGCGGCGTGGGGTAATGGCTATTGAGCCTGGAGTTAATCTTCGCAGGATATCTCTGATGAAGCACCCTCTCCTATAAAGAGTTGATGCTCAGGTGGGCGGTCTCCCTTATGAAGTAGATCTAACACCAGAATGTAACCAATATTATTGGGGTTGAGGAGTGATGATGATTGATGCTTTTTTTTTCCCGGCCAAAAATAGAATTCAATCACTAGCCTAATTAATTAAGCTTAATATCTCAATCAATAGGTAATATCTTCACACGTGGTTACAACAGCATTAATTACTTAATCACTAGCTACCAATACATCGATAGATACGGTAATTATGATTGATTGTCATTTAAGATTCATATTTGGCAATACTCTACAAAACTTCTTGGGCAAAATTTCCCATCTTCCGAAATACATACGGAAATGTGGATGTCTTTGTGCAGGTGGTGTATTTGGAAGAGAAGCCCCGTGGAGCAAAATTTCATGATTAGATTAGATAGGAGGCGTAAAGAAAAAAAAAAAAAAAAGAGGAGGAGAAAATTGTGAAACGGACTCGCTCTGTGACCAATCTTCTTCCTATGTCTCCCTTTGCCCATATTGGTGGATCTGCAAGTCAGCCGGGGCCAGCTGGATATATATATTATTTTTTCCAGGAAATGGCAATCTATACACTCATCACTCATGCAATGCAAGGCTGGAGGGAGTATAGAAATTTGTATTCTTCTTCTATATATGGTGTGGCCTTAATTTATTGTCTCTATTATTATGGCAGCAAATACAAAAAAATAAATTAATTAAGAAAAGGAAAAAAGAATAGGGCTATTGTGTGTGACTGAGCCTGAATTAATTACAGAGAAAGAGGAAGAAGGAAAGTACAGCGCGCAAAGTGTGGGATGTGAAGGAGATACATGGATTCTGATAAAGATTTAATATATATTTGTTTCTACGATGATTTTATTATATATTCTATGAGAGGAAAGAGGCATATCTTTATTAATTGATTTGATCTTGGCATCCTGTAATTCTAGTTTTATGTCCTTTGTTGACTGTCGGCAGAGAATAGCAGTTCATATAATTCAAGTAATTTGTTTTTCTCTTTATTTGTCAACTTCCCCCGCAGATTCAATAATGGCGCCTGCGTGTATGCTGTGTTTTTTTAGAGAGAAACAGGGGGTTAAAAAATGAAATGCATGGTGGGCTTTGTGGGTTATTTGAAGTTGCACTCTTTAAGGCCCTGCTACCAGAAACCAGCTCAACCGTTCTTCTTCACTCTTGGGCCTCGGTTGTTTATGGGTTGTTGAAGCAATGTGGGTTGATTCTCTAAAATGGATAATAGCGGCAAATTTTGGCTTTATTTTTTTAATCACTAGGAAAATATATTTTCTCGAATAGTTTTTCAATAATAATCAAAACACCTCAACTGTACGTGTGTAAAGTTTTTTTGAAGAAAGTATCCTAACAAACAGGAAGTCCAGTCATAACAAATCCCTCAACCAGAAGCAGACATATACTTGAATGTATTCTTAAGAAGAACCAAAGAACTCCATACAACTGGGTGAGGAGGAATCCATTTATTTCTGATTGGTGATGGGACTGAAAAAGTAAGGATCACTAGTTGAACAGATTAAGATAATTATTGTTGGTGCAACTCTCCCTCCTAGGACACCTAATCTATGATGGGTTTTGATTAGAATCATGTACAATCCATGAAGAAGACATTTTGATCAGGAGAAAATGCACGAATTGATTTCTTACAATGTCTTGTAGAATCTCTGACAGTGGCTATGATTTGGATATCAGATATATATTGTAACGAAATTATTGTAAGTAGCTAGTATATGTAATGTGATGGATATATATAGATGTAGTAGATATATGTGATGATGTGGCAAGATTTAACTGTGATGAGGGAATATCTTGAGTGTTTCTATCTTTGGAGTTTGGTTTGTGTGTTACTTGGTCTTTAGATGGAATCACTTGCAAAGCACAAACTAATAATAATCAGGAGGGGGATATGGTTTTCAAAAAATGAGCTTTATTATAATTAGGGGGCGTTAGTCAAAATGATTGAGAAATGTGGCCAATTAGATTTTATTTCCAAAGATGCTACAACTCACAACAAAGCAAACAAGTAAGAAATTTGAGTGCACATCCCCATCTTTTAATGAATCTGGGCGATATCGATACATATAATGAAAAGGAGAAAGGGGCACGCAAAGTTTTCTTTGTTTTAGAAAACTTTTAAAAGCGAATATTAGGACTTTGTGTGATGGATTCGGATTCGAGAACAACATTATATTTGGTGCTCTAGGTCTGTAAAGCTGAAGAAACTTGGTGACAAAACCATAAAAAAGCACGTTGCATACTTACATTATCAAATCACCCCCATGATTAAAGCTAAAAGAGACAGCCAGCAGCCTTGACTTGGTGGCCATGGGGTATCCATTTCTTTCCCATTTTTCCTTCCTGGATGGAATCCATACTGTATCTGGGGCCTATATATGAAATTCCCTGGTCGGCTTCCTGAGGAACATCAGCCCATTGCTTCTTTGATTTTCCAAATTATTTTTTCCCCTTCTCTAAGGCTATACAAATTTTCTTCTCCTAGCGGCGAATTACTTGTGTAATGTAAGCTTGATATATAACACGTGATTTGTATATTTTGTACAGCAATAAGTTGATGGCAAAAGGTTTAAAATCTAAGTTATTCCGAGCGCACAATTATTTCATACATTAACAACTCACATAAAATCTCGAAGAATATGCCTTTTGGAGGATGATTACTTGGCATACAAATTTTATTCATAATTTCTTTTATATAAAATTTTTATTGATATATATGAAACCCAGGAGGAATGGGTTGCAAAAAGGATCTTGCCTAGGTGTATCTACTGTTATGAGCAAGCAAACCAAGTGCAATTATTCTTGGGTGACTGCTGGTGTGGAGTTTTTATTTGCTTCATTCATCCATCTTTTTAGGTATCATCAGCTATTCTTTTTTTTTTCAGGCATTACAAATAATTAATTTTTCCAACCATAAAGAGAAAATTAAGTAGTTTCCTCGTCCGCTAGCATCTAGATTTCTCTTGTTGGGATTAGTTCTTTCCAATCTCAAACAATTTGTACAGAAGTACTAGTACATTTCAACCGACTATCTCCTGCCCAGAATGGAATAAAGTTGCTGGAGTTCATCAGCTGGATAGACGAGGGCAAGTCTGCCATCCATTAAAATTTATAAGCTGCATGCTAATAATGCCTGTCATAAAAAAAATGTTACAAAAAATGACATTTCAATTTCTCTTAACCATGTAGAGGTCTAGTTAGCTAGACCCGATATTTTATATATTTATTATTATTTTTTTTATTCTCCACCCGGTATCCAGAGCTTTGCCCGTCAAATCCGGATGCGACTCGTGTCGCGCACCTGGGTATGGTGGGTGAGTCTCCCAATGAGAATTTTCTGCATACAAAAGGACTTGAACCCGAGACCTCGCTTATGCGGAACCAAATCGCTTACCACTTGGACCAACCCCACATTCAGGGGCGGAGGGAGGGGGGCTATGGCCCTCCCTAAAATTTGGGAAATGACTAAGGGTAAAATGGTAATTTTGCATTTTATTTTGTAAAAGTTATAAATATTTTTAATTTATCATTTTTTAAACTAAATTTATTTGTTATTGTCCATATCTTTATTTGAGCATTCCAAGATTACCATGAGCAGTTTAAAATAATTAAAGCATTGATAACTTACCATTATTTTATATTCATAACTTACCTATTTTATATTGTTTAGTTACTTTTTAAAATTTATTTTACCACTAGATAATACAAAATCTCTATAAATAAGGATCAAGTCTAGAGAAACAATGTTAACAACTTTATAGTAGAATTTGTATAACACTTTTTGTCAAATCATCATATTTTTTATTGAAAATTTAAATTAAAAAAACTAATTATCTAATTAAATTCTTGTTGAAAATATATTACATTATTATTGTTATTTTTTTGAAATATTTTAACAACTTTAAATTTAATTTCAGAAATGTTTTACTTGTAACAGTCCGGGTAATTTTTGCATTTTTACCAGTACCGTAAAAAGGTTTTCACACGGTTATTTACCATTAAAAATTAATCTTGGGAATTAATGTATGGTAATTCGTGCATCGGATTCCGAAAGCGAGCCCGGTTCCGCGTTCGGAATTTTTCTACGGATTTTTCGGACCAAAGTTGGAATTTTTCGGGTCCAGGAATCTTCAGAAAAGTCAGGTTTATCCTCGAGTTATCGGACCAGAAATAAAGTCAAGGGGTTATAATGGTTATTTTCTTGTCCGGACGGGACACGTCTCACATGCAACACAATGGAGCATAATTGAGGCTGCCGCCGCCTCTTCTCTGTGTCGTCCGTGTTCTGCTTTTTTCTGTGTGTGACCAGTGTTTTGCATGCCTGTTTACCTCGTGATTCCTGCCTTCCCAGTGCACACCATCTTCCTCATAACCCAGTACCATCTCCTCACTGCCAGTTTCTCTTCCTGTTCCTTCCTCTGCAAAAACTCAACCAGTGCAACTCACCCATAAAACCCATACCAGAAAAAGAAAAAAAAAAAGAAGAAAACACACAACCCAGCCATTCAGACGCTGCCACGTCACCAGTACCATCACCTTTCTTCTTCCTCCTCTCTCGGACACTGTTCACGTGGGAGTGAACCGTGCCGCCTCACACTCCACCACCCACACCGTCACCTTCCTCTCGCCGTCGCCAACCTGACGCGACCTTCGCCTCCCTGTTCTGCTGCTCAATGCGCCGCTAACGGCAGAAGACCCGACGGCCGCCCTCCTCCCTCCCTGCCGCTCGTCGCCACCGCAGCAGGCCACGCCAACAGCCGCCTCCGTCGTCACGCCAGTGCCTCGTCCTTCTCGTCGCGATCTCCTCTTCACCGTTCGTGCCGCCTGCTCGACGCCTTGCTCCTGCCGTGACCCGCGCCTCGTCGCCCGACCCGGATTGAGGGTGAGTGACCCGTTTCCTCAACGGGTCAGCTGGATGGTTGGTGCGAGCCTGGTCTTGGTGTGGGCCTGTGGCTCATGCTTGGGTCTGGGCTCTGCGCCTGGGCCAAGAGCTGACCTGTTGGGTTAACCTTTGTGGGCTTGACTACTGGCCCAGTCTGGTTTTAAAAGAAAAAAAAAATAAAATCTGGAAAAAGGGAAAAAAATATATATAATTCTTGGAAAATAATTTTGGAAATAATATTTTGAAAAAAATATATACATATGGCAAGATAGTTATAGTAGGGTAATTAATTTGGAAAAAAATATAATGGAAGTATTTTGGAAAATATATGTATGATATATTATATTATGGAAATATTTTGGGAAGTATATACTTATGGAAAATAAATATGGAAAGGGTATTATCAAAGTATTATACCGGAATAATATCTGGGTATAAGTATAAGTATGGAAAATTTTTGAGACACTGAAAATAAATGGTGAATTATGATGATAATGGAAATAACTCGAGGCAGTACCGAGTCGATTCAGTATTTTAATTTTACGGCATACAGTATTAGCATGGCATCTGCATAACATCTTATATGTGCATATTATTTGTTTGATATAGGAGTTGATAACGAGCAGTTACCTGTGGAACCGGACTTGGAGTCTGTTGGGCATTTCCAAAATTGATAATCGGCTAAGGTGAGGATGGATAACCTTTAATATGTGCCCGTAATACTGTGTGTGTTTTGCTATTTGATTGAACTGCTAAGATGATCATTGTTAGTTATTTGATTGCTAAGGTTATTGTTGTTGCTGTTGTTGGACTGTCTTGTTGGTCTTGTGGATATTGTGAGTAATTGTTGAACTGTTAACTGTGAATAATTGGTGTTATGAGATTGTTGATTGGTTAGGTCTGTGGAATAACTTGAGATAATAGAAAGTTAGATAATTGAGGATAGAGTATTGGCATTGGAATTGAATTTGAGATGATGATTTAATTGCCACGTGAAAAGTAGTGGTACGACTAGATGGTTAGAGGCTAGTTTTGTGGTGTCATGGCTGTTTTGGTTTGGTTATTGGGATGTTGATCCCGGATGATTTGGATAATGGGATGTTGATCCCGGATTGGTTGTTATTGGGATGTTGATCCCGGATTGTGTTTTGGCCTGGCATCCGGAATTAGTTAATAACCAGGTACGACCCTAGCTTGTCCAGTGACAGGGGCCCGGAAGATAAAATTGGTAATAATAATAAATATTCTTTTGGTCTTGGCTCAGTCGTGTTTTGGTAGAATCCTTGAGTTGTCTTTGCCTGTATTTTCTTCGGAAGTATTATGGTAGCCTGCATATCTCTGTTTATCCTTGGTCGGTGAGCACTTCGGACTCACCCCTCGCCTGCGGGGTTTCATCCCGTAGGTTAAGTTGTTTCGTAGTTCAGGTACGACGTTCGATGGCTGCTGCTTTCTTCTCCACCTGACTCCGGATCCATACCTCCGCTGCATGTGCATATAAGTCTTCCGTTGCTGTGTTATATATGTTGCTGCTTTCCTATATGGCTTATGATGTTGTTTATACTGGATTACACTGCTGCTGTTGAGCTAGTGTGTAGTTTGAATAATGGTCCCCGAGTATGGGTGACAGTTGTTGTTTTGGAACTTCTATTGTATTTGAATTTACTGTGTAGTATTTTACTACGATGTACTGTCTGTTCTATCAATAAGAATAGTTTCGGCACGTGTTTACTGTATCTGGTAAATACGGGTCGGGGCGCTTCATTACTAATCAAATTTGATATATATTTTTTGCCCACGATTCAATTATTTCATACATTTGTGCAATATGAATTAAAAATTCATGGCTAACAATTAATGATTAACCTTTACAACTATCATTTATAATATAATTTTTTAATTCTAATTCTTTCATTTTATATCATAATTTTTTATTTAATTAAATTCTAAAATTATATTTTATTATATTTAAAAAAATTATAATATATATTTTTTGATATATACACTCGATTAGTATCTGAAAAAAAAAATTGTATATAAACTTGGTCCCCTACTCGTAAATCCTGGATACGCCCCTGCCCACATTGGTTATATATTTATGTGCCTAGAGCTGGAAGTCTTGAGTCCGAGTTTCATTCTCTGCATTGAACAAAAACAATTAATATAATATTCATTTATATACGCATATAATAATGTATTCGGTTCGGTGCCTTGAATAAAATTTTTAGGAGCCCTAGAAAATGCACTTTCTGCTCGTATTAATATATCTCCTGCGCTTGCGGCATCGAACTGATTCTATTCCGTCAAACTCTAATAAATAAACGTCACGTAAAAGAAAGACCTTCAAGGCAAAAGGTTTCGTTGAAGGGAGAGTTCAATTCATGGCTTTGGCAGTGGCAGAACTGGACTTCCAAGAACTAAAAGGGCAAAAGCCGAGAGATCATAAACACAACAAAGCTGCTTACAAATCATGCATTAATAGACCTCATCAACTTATGTGCCTTCCAAGCAATTTTTTTCTTAAAGTATGTTGTCTGGAGAGGTTGGGACATGTAGTAGAAAATCGGGCTCATTAAAAGAAGGGATTTACTCAATATTCCTAACAATAAGAATAATATGATAATATCCCTTGGTAATCCTCGCTAATGGATATTCATCGCTCATCCATCGTTAATTATACAGGGGTAAATCATCCTTCACTATAAAAATCCTGTTTCCAGGCGGTGGATGGTTATGAAATAATTTTTCGCCTTTCAAATATTGAAAAGATTTGCGTAACAATCCAAGGGTCATGTTTTGGATCCCATTGGGTGGGGATTGAGATTGGCTTGGGATTGAGGATTGCAGGTAGTTTTTAAGTTATAATTAAGGGTTATGGTATGGTTTTTATTAAAAAAATAAAAGGGTTCTGGTATAGTTAATTTAGTAAATCTAGGAGGTAGCACGAATCTCACATATAAGAAGTGTGTGTTTCCTCCGTCAATTTTACTCTTGAAATTAAAGGACACTAGCTTTCAAATAAATATGAGTAGAGAGACTCGTAATTCCAATCCTCGGTTAAAATAGTACTTCACCTAGCTATGAATTTTCGTACCACATCTTGAATTAAATAGTTAATCGATGACATATTGAGGAAATTTCCTCTAGATATAAAATATTACTGTTTAACAAATTAGTTGATGGGTCGTATCATATAAATATATATACATACGCATTTGGGTAATAAAAGTAGGATATATGTATAATGTTTGATGGCATCATGACCACTCTTTTCTGCATGCATGGCCTGCATATGGTGTCCTAACTTTTGAGCGCATAAATATATTCTCCATCTGTGGTACGAATTGCATTTGCACCACCACTAACCTCCTCACAAAGCAAAGATGATGAGCAACAAAGGTGGTCTAAAGAGGACGACTACATTCCCCCTGAAGAGGCAATATCCTTCCATGAAAATCCCAAGCCCAATAGAATTCCCAACCTCCCCTCTCTTGGGAGAAGACATACCCCATCCCAGTCACCCACACCCTTTGTCTCAAGTTGATGTCGGCGACCTGTTCACCTGCTCAGGCTGCAAGGAATATGGGTCAGGCTTCCGGTTCTCTTGCAAGAAATGTGTCTTCCAGTTGCACGAGTTCTGTGCCTTGGCTCCCCCGCTTCTTCCAGCGCATCCTTTCCACACCCAACACCAACTCTCACTCTATGTCAAACCAGGTACAATTATTAGTAATTTCATTAATTACCCTAATATTGTAGATATACGATGTATAGGTATGTGGTTAACTATACATATATGTATATATATATGCAGTTAAAAGCGGGATTATGAAATCCAAGTGTGATGTTTGTGCGAAGCCTACAAAAGGGTATACGTTCAGATGCGATGCGTGTAGTTTTCAGATGCACCCTTGCTGTGCTATGTTGTCCAACGAAATCAACATTTCCGTGCATCCACACCCGCTGAAGCTGATGCCTCCTTCGTCGTCTACCCAAAATAATGGAGACACAGGAGCAACTGGGGTTACATGTGGGGAGTGTAAAAGGAGGAGGTCAGGCCGAGTGTTCCGCTGCAAAATATGTGATTACCATTTGCATGCAGTCTGCGCCAAGGATATGGTGAATGGGCTTAAAGCAAATGGGGTGAGTGGCCCTGAAAAGCCCAGCGTCCTCGGTGCTGCTGCTCGCCTCGCTTCTCAGGTGGTCGTCGAATTCATTGGCGGCCTTATTGAAGGCCTTGGAGAAGGCGTTGGAGAGATTTTCATCCAGAGTATTGCCAGAGGTAGGCGTCCTCCTACCAATACTTCCCGCCCATAACCACTACCAGTACTAGCTACTGATCATCAGCTTACTTATCCCTTCATGTGTGCTAAATTATATTGCTATTAAGAAGCCCTCCAGTTTGAGGTTTCAAAAACTATGCATATTAATTCTTAATGATCTGTGTCCAACTGTTTGATTACTATATATATGTATGTTGCCCCTGTTTATTGCTGCCGGGGCTTCAACTCTAGGTATAGTTAATTAGTTGATCTATAGTTCATTTCAACATTTGTAAGGTGTGTTTTCAATTAGCTGATCATCTTGTGTTGATTACTTTCCGGAGAAAATTCTCAGTCTCCAGTTGTTCTGTACTGATCAATATATTATTTTTGTAAATGAATATATATATCGTCAGAATGGCTTGTAATTAAGTAAACAACAAAAATTGTACTTGATCTTGTCTGAAACTGCCTCATGCTTTTGTTTTTTTTTTTTTTTTAAAGAATGGTAATGTGTTGGTATAAATTGCAGGTGACTAGACAAGGGATCACTCATTTCACTAGCAATAGTGGCATAAAGCATTTATGCTCTCAATGAACTTCGAATGAACCAACCAGGATAAACACGTATACCATCCATTGATTGCTTGAACGCAAAATCTTGATCTCTTAATAAACCAAATGGAAATGGGTTTGAGAGGAGTATTAAGACAAATCAAGAAATAGAGCATCTCAACTCCCTATGGTATATAAAAGCATGTTAATTTACGTAGTCATCAGGAAATAGATTTTGTACATAACATGTAGAATCAGCGCTTTAGTTGTATATATATATATATATATATATATATATTATATATATATATATATATATGATGAAATTGCAAGGAAGGTAAATGCTAGTTAACTAACAGAGCCAATTATCCAATCATGATTACACACATATACAGGGGTTACCAGTATTCTCAAATCATGAAAGCGCATATGCAGTACTTGTTCAGCATTCAGCATCAGCACAAACAAATTTTGAGTCAGGACTTGGTCCTCCAGCTAGTTCACATTTACAGTACAGCCAGTTCTCAAATTTAGAGAGATTCTGGATCAATCTTTCATTCTGTTTAATTGGTACGTAGTACAAGTAGACAAAAGCAAATGCAGATCACTGATGCATCACTATCATGGATCCAGATTTGGATCACTTGGATTTCTTTTTTCTTTTCTTTTTCGGCTTTATATGGAGGGAGATGGACCATCATCATTTGACGACAGCTGCTCTCAACTTCTCTTGGTTCTCTATATATATCCATCCTAATTCCTACAATTAAATGATTAATAATGAAAAGAGTGTGTTGCAATTACCCGCGCGCGGTATTTTTTCCTGTGAAAGAATCGTTGCCACAGTAGTAAACACCTTCAAGCTGAGTAGGACTTGGACAGGACACAAGTCCATATAATTAGTAAAAACTACTTACAGGGGGATTTAACTTTTGACAATTTAATTAGAGGGAAGAGAAAAAAGATTATTAGAGGAAGAGTACTGTATAATCATCATAGGAATAATTGATCTGCCAAACCAAGTTTCCTCAATAATAAGGCACGTTCTCAGAGTGAGAATAATCAGTACTTGCGGGAATGTATAAGTTGGTGCCAGCACTGCTGGAGGATCGATCCTCAGATTCTGCACATACAACAACGTTTCATAGTTGTCATGGCTCCATCGCATTCGCCGCTACGTATTCACCATCCTTGCTAAAAGCATTAATGAACAGTTCTAATCTAACCCCTTAAATTCAAGCACATCCGGTTCACCAAGTCAACATGAATTACGCTTACTGCCCGTATTTGCCTACATCGATCACAAATATTAGAACCTAAGAAGTTTCAATATGCTTTGCAGTCTTTCCACACAGAGGGGCCAGAGTCCTCGAGGAAGCAAAAAAGGAAGCCCACTTTGTAGTTCTGAGTCCCAGATGACGATAATTGGTCTTCTACCCTTTATAAAATTAAGCAAAGACATAGAGATATATATGTATATAAAATTTATTCACAAGAAGCAAATCAAAGGGAAAGGGATATGCTATTATTTTAGTATAGTTCAACAAATATTTCACTATTCAATCTTACAACAATGTTTTGTTCTCTGTGATTGATGCCAGTAATCAACTTTACAAAATTACAATGGGGAATTAAAGTACATAGTCAGTGGTAATACCTCAAACACGGTAGCGCTTTTCATGTAGCCAAAGTTACAAAAAGAAGAAAAAAATTAAATCGGAAAGGAAGAACACAACCACGTAAATTAACCAAATTAAATGCTCGCTCAATGTATGGTTGCTTTCAATTTTTTTTTCCCCTTCCTGTTGGTTCCTCAAGCTCCGTTGCAATAGCCTAATAATAATTACTATGACCTTCTGCTCCATTTCCAACTCTCTATCTTGTTCAGCTATGTAGTGTTGTGCCTTCCAGCTTCCTAAGGCCAAAAGATCTAGCATTTCAGAAAAGGCCCGCGCTCCCTTGAGGAGAGTTTGCCAAAAGAAGGGCATAAGACTAAGGTGACAGAATTCAGATGTGGTCACAGATAATATGAACATCTGAATCCCTCCGTACTAGTAGCCTCATTTCCTCCTTCCTCATACATGACAGACAAACACACCATTTCTCCAAGCCTTGCATTCCTTCAATCCATCAGTAAGCCTAAATCACGGCTTCACCTTTCCTCAAATAACTGCATCAATAGAAATAAATATCTAGAAAGTGTGCGTCTGTCTGCTCCCACTGCTTTGATAGTCCGGTAATTCTAACTTCCATCACCATCAGCACATGTCTCTAGCATTGCTTAAATGGTGCCATAATCCAAAGTCTCCCATTTGAAGGGAGCAACTAATCCAATGTCTGGTGCACCACGCAAAAACAGGCAGACACAAACACAGACAGCAGCAATGGCGAGCAAGGAATGAACATAAGGGCGCTGAAGCAAGCCCTGTGAACCTGGAACTCTCCTTTGGAACTTTGATACTGCAGTTGCACACTTTGTGCAAGATGTACGCCGTTGCTGCAAGTGCGGAACCATCCTATGCTCCTGTGCATTTGACGGTTGCTGTATCTCAGTTTCAATTGATAGAGACACTTGACCATGAATTCTGTCAAGAAGTTTACTAGCTACCAACGCATTATAAGAGTCATTCTTTGTCATGGCAGCATAAGCATACGGAGATTGACCGTTTGAATCCAGAAGAGAATTCCAACAAGATAAGCCAATCTGCAAGAGGGAAATCATTCAGAACATCTCAAGGCAAAGAAACCGAGAAAGTGAAATGATTTTTTTCCAAGACATTTTATACTGTACAGGTCCAAGTCTTTTAAAAAATTGATCATATCCTTTGCCCATATCTGTGCTCCTAGATACAATCCAAACAACCATATAACCACCATGAACATCAAAGAAGAAAATGGAAAAGACAATTACCTGCTGTGGGTCATTTGTCAAGGCATCAACCAAACCACCTGAACCAGATGTACATGCAGCCAAATGTAGAGGTGTAACCCCACCAGGACCCACAAGATTCGGTGCAAAAATATACATTCTCGAGGAATTTTCATATGTAGAAAGCGAATACTGCACAAGTAGGTTCACCATTTTTACACATCTCCTTTTTACAGCCCGATTCAAGAGCTGAATGTCACGCAGCATCTCCATTGCCTGCTTGGACAATCCATTCCTATCCACATTTCTTTCAACAAGCATGTCCAGAATTCTCACAACTAACACACAAAAGTCTCTTTCAACTGAAAAAATGAGTAAAAATTTGAACCGATTAAGCGAATAATCCGGAAGCTCAAGCATGGGAGGCAGCTTCTTCCTTTGAAATAGCCATCCAAGTTCGTTCAAAAAGTGTAGAATTTCTTCCCTAGACCTAGGCCGTCCAAAGCCATGAGTCTGATCTCCTGCAGTGATGTCACAGACTGAAGCCTCTTCATCAAATTCAGATTCAAGGAGTCTCAATTCCTCACAGATGGCAGCGTCTGCTATTATTAAAGGAAAGCTGTTGCCTTTGAAACCATTTTCCACCTGTTTATGGCATTGGCAAAGTTCATGAGCAAATTCTTCGTTCTGATTTCTATATTTCAAACATACAGCAGGCTTAAAGTGTTACCTCAATGAAGCAACGACCCAACAGACCAGGAGAGGCTTCATGAATTTTGAAACCACCCAAATTTATCTCATCATATATGGATCCAGGAGAACTTGAACCCATGATTTCCTTTGTTGTGTATCCACCCATGTATGTGCAATGAATCCTACAGATAAGACGAAAGAAAATTGCTGAAACCACGAAAGATTAATAAAAGTGTTTTCTACAAAAAGAAAAAAGATATTGCTTACTTTGTGCCAGGATTATTTAGGTTTCTTCCCCGTAAAAGAAGAGGAGTTTCTTTCCCAGCAACTACTGCCACAGGGGACACCAAGATCAACTCTGGAGAACTCCATGATTTCCATAGTTTGCTTGAACGAATCTTTCCTGGACATTGATTGAAATAAGAAAAAGTGAAGCACTAAATTATCATTCAATTTTTTTTATAAGTTCACACAAACATTTTAAAACCAAATCTAAAATTGACTAGTTGTCCCTTTATTGGAGGTGTAGCAGAATGCTAGTGACAGATTACTGGATATTAAAGATTCATCATTTCAACCAGCAACGAAAACAAGATGAGAAACATAAGACAGTCAATTATTAGGCAATCCAACCTAGTTAACATACCATCTTTATGTGATGCTAGTTGCCTGCCTGTATGCACTAAAAACCTTCCACTACTCCACAAATCAGAATCTGAACTGTGAACCAAAGAATCAACTTGCTGAAGCAGGTTTCTCTCTAGCTGCAGGAACCAAATGCACCATACAAGTGGTCAGCAAAAAGCAACATAACAATCCTAACATGAATAACATCAATTAACTCACTTGTTCCCATGCAGCAAATGGCATTGACACATAAACTGATAGAACAATGCAACCGGGCCTTATGTAGCTCTCCATTTCTGATGGGCTGTTCGAAAGCCAATTGTAGATCTGAAATGTAAGTGGAACAAGTTTTGTTAACCTTCCTCCAAAAGCAATCATCTCTAGGTCTCTAACACAGTTGAAAGCAGGGCAAATCCATAAGGAAGAATATATAATAGAATCACCTGTGAGCGCAATGTTCCTGGAAAATGGCTAGGATCTTTGTCAAAGAGTTTGAAAATTATTCTTTCAGTGCGATCCTGCAGAGCAACCACAAACCATGATATTAAGAAAAAGAGGGCAAGCAATTTCAAGCAACAAAATATTCTCAAACATAGTCTCTTGCAAAGCTACCTGAGAATCAGAATTCTGACTAGGCGAGTGATCAGAACCGGATGAAGATGTATAACCAGCGTGATATGGGAAACTTTGAGATGAACCATGGTTCGTATCTTTATTGGGGCCTCTAAATAGCTCTAGTGGCAAATTAGAGCCACGAGTCCTGCTACCTTCAGCATTTGCCTGGAGCTCTCTACTGCATAACATCTTCTCAGACTTTGCACTTTCTGCTGTGCTCTGCAGAGGGAACAGCTTCTGCACAACAGGAGGAGAAGATGATGGGGAGATCTCTTCTATGGGATTACTGCTGTCAGAAGAGAAATATTTCCTTGAAGATGTAAGTTTCGGTGGGCCAACACTTTCAGGTGATGAACCAAACAATTGCAACGGTAAATTGGGACGAGTTTCATGAATCTGGCTATCTAAATCCTCAACAGGAGACCGATAACAGCTACTACTTCTCTCCCCAGCTGTAGAAGGATACTCAACGTGACCTCTCTTTGGTAGACTAGGACCAGTTGCCTGCTCAAGGGAAGACACTTTGGATTTCTCGCTATCACTGCTTTGGCTGCTTCTTTGAGACAGAATTGCTAGGGCATCAGGTCCAGATGCTGCCAAAGTAGCCGAAAGAACAGCAAGCAAATCAACAGTTGATTGAGAAGAAGTGGTTCCATGCAATTTGTTTGGATGTTCTGATGAAGTACGTTCATGATTTTTGCTATTTAGACTTCCAATATTTGCCAGCTTTGCAGCAAGATCCACTGGCAGTGGTAATGAATTAATTTTACTAAGAATCTGAATGAGCTGGTCTCTATCGGGCAGTGCTTGAGAATTGCTAGTTTTTTCCTCATTCTTCCCTACAGTCATCAAAAAATAAACTTCAGTGCAACATCAAGAGAATGGAACAAACAAAGAGTCACTATAGGATCACTATTTCACCTTGAGTGGCCAATGTAGTCAACAAATTCACAATATCTAAATTTCCGTTGCTCGTCACATCGTGGTTCCCAGGGAGGAGCAGCCTTGAGGTAACATCATCTGCCTGGGTTTTCCTTCTTCTCCGGTTGTGCCCAGCTAGCCTACGCCTACAACTCCGCTTGCCCTCGTCAAATTCTGAGAGGGGATGAAACCTGGAAGTTGAAGCAAAAGTTTTGAAGACATTAAAAAAACAAAGGATAGAGACAAAGCCCTCGGGTAAAAACCAACCAAAACAATGATAGAGCAAGAACTACATATTTTCTCCTTGACAAAGCCAGAAGCATGGGAGATTAGAATAGAACTACATTACAAGCCATACAAACCGCACATAGACAAACCATACCTTCCTATTAAAAAAAAAGACAAAATAGGCCAAGAGATTGAAGGAATATGCAAAAATCTAAAACTTAAATAGTGTGCATGGAAAGATGACTCGAGTTAGTCTGACATGCTTGTTCAGTCAAGGTGAAATGTTAATAGCCAAAAGTGAAGAAGTTAACCTGCTGCACTGCTGACAGAACCTCTGCATCTGCTTTGCCACCAGGGCCTTGGTGGATTTGCTATGAACCTCGCACACTTTATGTCGGCGGTGATAGTCCTTAGCATTAGATAGATCTTCCTTGCAGTTATCCACCTGGCACATTGGATAGGTGCTACTGCCAGGAGAACCAGAGCGGACCCTTTTGTTGGGTCTGGAGACGGGCTCCTCAACGGAAGTCAAGCTTCCGCCGAGGTTCAAGCGAAGGCCAATATCATCATCAGGTGTGCTGGGTTTCAAGTTGTTGGAACGGTTCCCAAGCATTTCATCTTTCTTCTTGTGCTCTGAGGATGCAGTTCCCAATTTTAAAATATCAGTATCCAAGGGTTTGGCAACAAATCTGACAGTGTCCCAATCCCATGCCTTGGGATTCCAGTTGTCTCTGGAGTTGTGAAGGAAGACGTTGTGCTGCTGCTGTTGCTGGTGGAGCTGAAAATTGGGAGCTTGATGATAGGAAAGATCACGCTTCTTGGCCATGGAAGCCGGATCACAGAAGCGACTGGAAAGGGTTTGGTGGATGAACATAGGAGAGACGACTTGCGGGCCTACCTCTTCCATCTCTCTATGCTGAGACAAAGGAAGGAACCCAGTTCACAAAATAGACCTACAAAACACCCACAAATGTACTTCGATGTATTATTACACAAAAAAACAGGGAAACCAGATAGATGAACTCTTTACGTACGGGATGGTCCAACAATCTAAAAGGGACAAAATGGAATTCTAGCTTTCAGTTGAAGATTTAAGAGACGAGAAAAGAATAAAAGCAAAAGAGGAACCCTCCCCTTCTTGTGCAAGTATCAAGTATCCATCTTTTTTTTATTCCTTATTTTTTGTTGAGCAAATTCACATAACCACAGATTTATAGAGCTGGAGAGAGCTTAAACAGAGTGAAGTCAGTGATTTTGAAAAATCGATAGAATTCACCACGGAGACAAAGAAGAAACGAGGATTGGATTGGATTGGATTCAGACAAAGATGGTCGGGATTTTTACCTTTTTTTGCTCACTTAACGGAATCCGAGAACGGCCCCCGCATAATTGCTGGTTGTAGCTCCTCTAGACAAACACACACAGCCTCTGCTGCAGCAGCTGTTGTTGTTAAGACTTAACACAAAATCCTCAGATCTAGGAAGGTGGGTTCAGACAGAGCTCCCCAAAGCCAAATCCAATAAAAGCAGTAGCATCAGACACGGCAAATCTTGGAGGCTGACACCGGAAACTGAGCCGCTGTGAAGAAAGAAAAAGATTGGAGTTTTGGTTTCCTTTTGCTTGCTTTGTTGTTTCTCTCTGTGTGTGTGTGAGTTTGTGTTGTGTTGTATCTTGACTTTTTCCTGTCCTTTGGGTTCCAAGGCTCTAACAAACTTGTTTTCCCCTTTACTTTTTCTCTCTTTTTTTTTTTTTTGTTGTTTTGATTGTTTTGGCATAAACCGTAAATTCGAGCAAGTCCTGGGGTGTAAGTGGTGGCCGCCCACGGACTTACGAAGAATCCAAGACTTTTCCTCCTCCTCCTCCTCTGCTAGTTTTAAGTTTATTAACCCATCATCCATCAATTCATCATCTCCTTCCCTCCCCCCCTTACTTTGTACTTTAATGTAGTTACCGGGCTTTGTCCTAATTAATCTGGGATTCGAAACGGCTTGCTCAATTAATTAGTGATGAGTGAGTTTCTCATTAGAGATTTTAGATTTTTTCGCATATGAGTAAATTTCAAATCCAAAATTTTATTTAAGTGGAACTAAATCACTTACCACCTGGACTAGTTTATTATGTTGATTTTTTTATTATTTCTTTCTGTTTTAGTTTTCTTTTTTTATTCTCGTCCGTACTACTACTACCACGCTACAAAGGTATTTTCTCGTCGGACCACCTGAATTCCATCTCGTTTTCACTCTATTTTTTTTTCTTTCTTTCTTTTTCCGAGTTTTGACATTTCAACCCCTTCCCCTCTCTTTTTTTTTTGCCGGTCTTCCCCTCTCTTTCTCCCGATACTATCCGTAATGTGTTTATTTATTTATAGTAGCAACAAGCAAATACAACACTCTCTGCTGCCTTGTCATTTGTCAACCTCACTTTTTCTCCCCCTCGTGATTGTACTGCACTGTACTGTATACTATTCGCTGCCATTTTTTTCACAAAAAACTTTTTACTTCCTCGCCCAACTATTTACTCCCACTTGTGCCACACTGGCAAAGTGGCAATGCTTGCTTGGATATAATGGATTTACTATTGTACTAGGAACCAGCCACCAGAAGATAAAATTTAATGGCCCAAAAAAAAAAAAAAATTCATGCACAAAATAATCCTAATTTTTTTCATCACTGCGTCAATTGATGTGAGTACTTTTCATCTCTCTATTATTATGATCCCCACACATTTAATCCTTCTTTTTGAATCTTTAAAACAATTCTCATCTTTTCTGATTACTTATAAAAAAAAATTGCTGACATATCACGTCTATAATGATATGTTAGCAAGGTGAGCATCTAAGGGATGGCTGGATATGGGCTGCCTTGTTGACGTGCCACTTTCTTTTTAACACGTCAATATTTTTTTTGATAACCAATGGGAAGAAGTAAAAATTATTCTAAAAATTTTAGTACAAGGATTAAATGTGTCCGAATTGTAATACACGCATGAAAAATGTTGAAATCCGTAAATACAAGGATGAAAACGGTATTAATTCATGATTTTATATACAAATTCGAAATATGAATTTACAGAATTATTTAATTTCATGCGTACATCTGTTTGATCAATTCACCTAAGACGGTCAAAGTTAAAATGGTTGACCGATAGTAAATTGATACCTGCCAAATCCAACTTAATACATGTTAAAGTTGGGATAAATGCATTAGAAGTCCTAAAATTGTAGTTGAAACGCCCCGACCCGTATTTACCGTACACAGTAAACACGTGCCGGAACTGTGATGACCCAACCAAACAAACCCAGCCTACAGTGAATAAAACATAAACCCTGGCTCAACAGCCCAAAAATAATAACAACAATATGGCCTTACGGCCCAACATCAATAACATCATAACTGGCCCAACGGCCCAACAACAATAATAATCAGCACAGCGGAAGACTTAT
>JAKUCV010000690.1:39109-50863 GCA_028386065.3 Turnera subulata
TTGAAGGCGTCGCGAACGGCTGCAACGGCGGTCGTCACGGCAGAGGAGGGCCAACCTCGGGGTGGCTCGCTGTGCGCGTGAGGAGGTCGGCAGCGGCCTGCAGCAACGGCGAGCGAGGCAAGGGAACTCGGACGGGCTTGCCTGTGTTCGCCGGCAGCAGCAGCAGGGGAAGGAGGAGAAGATATGGCGGCGACAGGTTTGGTGGTTGGTGGCGGCTGCGAAGGTGGGAGGAGGAAGAAGGTGGGCTGGTCACGGGTTTGGTGAGGTGATGAGGTGGTGGTTGGCCGGCGTGTGGTGGGTTGGTGTCGGTGGTGTCCGGTTGTGTGTGTGTGTGGTTTTTAGCAATGGCAGAGAAGAGGAAGGAGGAAGAAAGGAAAAGAAAGAACGAAGAGGAAGGAGGCAGGAAGCGTGGGAAATCAAGAGAGGAGCAGAGAAAAATTAAAGAAGAAAAAGAAAGGAAAAGAAGACAAAGAGGAGGGGACATTAAGTCACGGGATGGACAAGAAAGGAAGGAGGGCCGGCGATTCACGGGTCATGGTGGCTGGGAAGAAAGAAAAAAGAAAGAAAAAGGAGAAGGAGAAAGGAAGGGAAAGAAAGAAAGAAAGGTGGGGCCCGCACAGCTAGGGGAAAACCGGGAGAGAGGAAGAAACGTAGCCGGGAAAGAGGAAGAGATAGGAGAGAGGAGGAAGAAGAGTGGCTCGGGCAAGCTCATCTGGCCGGTCCGGATTCTCGCGTCGGGATCTCGTAAACGCAGGAATACTCCCGTCTTTCCGACAAATCCCGTCCCGGGTCCAAAAATACAACTTGGGCTCGGAAAATCCGATTAATTCCCCTGAACGTCGTCCAAGTCTCGGAACTGGAAACCGAGGCTCGGTTAGTTAGGAAGATACTCCCGAGCGCGGGAAAATTCTCGGTTTCGAAAAACGACTCCCGTTTTACCGTGAATTAATTACCCAAGATTATTTCAACGGTAAATCACGGTAAAACGACTTTTACAGTCCCGGTAAAAATCCAAATTTTTACCCGGGCTGTTACAGTAGTCACTTTTATATTACAGTCCTAGATCTTTGGAAAATATCAATTAAGTCCTAAAATTGTAGTCATTTTTACAATAATGTTTTTACAAGAAGAATTAGAATCCATTACCTTTTAACATTCTTGATTGATTCTGTATAAGTGGAACTTGCAGGCAATAGAATCATCTAGGATTCCGTATCTAGTTGCCAAAGATGATCGATGCGGACCCTGCGGTGTAAGAGGAGGCCAATGCCGGAGGAAATTTTGCAGAATGGTTCTAATATGCATGCAGCTTCCAACTTGCAATGCAAAAAACGTTAGACAATAGACATGAAGCACAGTATTAACTAAGGCGGCCAGTTAACTTTTGAATTATGACATTAATTTAATTTAGTCAAGAAACTATGAGGAAAGTAGGAGCAATTTTCGTCGGCAGGTTTCTCTATATATTAATTTGGGGTGAGGCAGGTTGTAAAAGATGCAAAACACCCCAATCAGTCATGATCAAGAATGATCAGTTGGTATATTTAACGTTTATGTAAATGCCCGCCATTTTACTTTCTTTCTTTCACACACAAGCTAGTGTATGAGATGCAGCTCCCAGGGTTGTTGCTCCGATTATGGGGTTTAAAATTCTCAAATAATACCGGCCCTCCAAACCAACTTATATTTAGTTAATTAGCCTTTTCTACACAATTAATTAAAGCCTTCTAATTTTTTTCTGTCGCATGGTGATACAATTAGGTGCCAAAATTAAGCAGCCCCAATTAGTAGGTATATCTAGCTAACTATATATATGTGTGCGCACACAATTGCGCTTGCAAGTACATGTCATTATCGTTATCATTGTCAATATCATTATTAGTATACATTAATTTTTATCATCATACATGGATCTAGCATACGCATATAGCCCAAGGTTTACTATGGTAATGATTTCTAGTATAAAGAATGACTTATATAATTTTCGTGTTCTCTTCCAATGAATAATGAGTTTTTGTAGAAATATATATATGCCAAACCGAAAGTAATAATTCAATAAAGAAAACAAAAGGCAGTGTGAAACACGACATTTCGCTTATGCTAGAGCCGAGGGGAGTGCACTGTAGGATGTACGGAGAGAGATCAGATATATGAAAAGGAAAGCGAAACTAGGTGCATGAATCATTCTTAGCAAAATCTTTTTTAAGTCTTTGTACTCAAAAACTAATATTTCTTTTGTTTTTGTCCGGCTTTACCTGGATTAATCTTGACCTGAGTGGTGCACCTGATTGTAGTAAGTAAATTTCCTAATAAGGTTTTCTATATACACCAAGACTCAAGCCCGATACTTTATTTAAGCGAAGCTGAGGCGCTTACCACTTAAACCAATTCATTGCTACTCGATAAGTAATTTTAAGGACTTGCAATTGGTGCGTGCTGTGATGACCGGGTCCCCGGTGGAGGTGCTACATTGTGCGGACACAGGCGCAGTGGGGTGCTTGCAAATGCAAGCAAACCAGCTGTATTTGTATTTCCAGTTCGATGCATTTGGTCTGAATCTGATTATGCGACTTTTTCCTACCCAGCAGCAGTACTAGTACTGGTACCCACCCTATCTTTAATTTGATGCAGTACTACTACTCTATGCTCACTCTTGTATTTTTATGCCGCGTTATATTCTTTCGATGCAGGGTGTATGCTTTTGTTTTTCATTTTTTTAATAAAAACATTATACTGTAATTGTAAATGACAATGTGATATAATGGATACTAAACTTGAGAAATGTCACTATTTGTAATATCTTAATTAATTTTCTAAAAAAATATATTCCTTTGTATAAAAAAAATTAGATGAAGTTTACTAAGAGCGTGGAGCTGCTTTACCACTAACAACTCTAAACTTAGTTATAAGTTAGAAATTGAAGAAAATGATTTTTAGAAAGCTGGAGAAAACAGTTATAAATTTTCTGATTAAGCAATAGACAACTTAAGCAAAATTCTAGTTTCCAATTTGATTTTTTTTTTTTTCGAAAACTACCTCGAGAGATATAACTTTTTCAATCAGTAGAAAACGTATCCAATGGCCTCCTCCATTCCGAAATTTACATTTCGGCCCTATTCTCTTTTTGTTAGCTTATTCTATCGTTTAGATTATTTCACACCACCTAAATGTAAAAGAATTCTAATACTTTACGAGCGAAAGCCGCTACTACCTTGGACGATGGTACCATGTAAACACGTCCAACTGATTTTTCATTTTTTCAACAGAAATAGATAATCGGGTGTGTGACTTGAGATTTAAGTGTGAAAAGCAAATACTATATGTGATGTGTGGACCAGCGACAGAACTATTCAAAAGCCTGTGATTTTCTTTTTCTTGAATCGTTGAAAAGCATGTGATGGAGCATACGTCTTAGCAGTGCCAGCATTTTCTTCCACGAAGAATTAGCGAAAAAGAAAAAAAAAAAAAAGAATGAACACCCCAATGTTTTACATCATACGAGAAAAAGGTAAAAGGTTTAGTGCCAAGGTCTTTTCGTTAATTTTATGTATCAATCATGTGTGATTCTCAATCCTCCAAAAACCTTCACAATTTGTATATAGCGTAATCTGTAGGCAATATGAGTGTCAATTTTAAGGGTAAAGGTATAACATTATAATTTCTTTTTCTGCCTGAAAAAACGAAGAAAACACATAACATTCACCAAAAAACAAAAAAAAAAAAAGAACCCATATCAAAGCACAGGAAGTGGAGAAACTGGTTTCCAAAGTACTGTGTTCGATCATAATAATACAAGAACTGTAATGTTGGCATACAATGATAAATTCGTAGTTTGGATCGCCTTAAACACTGCTAGAAAAGAATAGCCTAAACATCTGTAGAGAAATATCTCATCATTCTATATATATCAGGAAAAGAATATGATTAAATCAATAGATATGTATGTCCACAGACCAAACTTTAGAACCCAAGAAGATTAAAAGCCAAGCTGCTATCCACTAGAAAAAACAATACAAAAATTAACATAGCAGCAAGAATGATCCACATCCAAGTCTGAATCCTTTTTTTACCCCGATTGCGGAGAGGTGGAGGAACAGATTTTGATTTTGTGTACTGCGCTGTCCTTTGTAGCCTCTTCGTCACAACTACAGGCTTCTCTCTAATTTCGGTTTCCTTGATTTCAGGGGTTTCAATACTTGGAGCACACTCTCCCTCATTTGTAACATTTGTTTCATCGAATACTGCCTTCTTCTTCTCCTTCTTTCTCAGCTTCTTTTCTCTTTCCTGTGTAAAGTATTACAACCAGAATTAGCTGACAGGTGTAAGAACTATACACTGCACAAAACAAAGATGACAATGTAAAAATTAAAGTTTTCGAAAGTTTTAAGATTTTTACCTTCTCTTTCAGTTCTGCCTCTTTCTGTGCTCTTAGAGCAGCCCTTGCCTCTGCCTTTTCAGCATTTCGCTTCTTTCTCTCCATCGCCTCTTTAGCTTTAGCTTTCTCCTCCAATCGCCTTTGTTCTTTTGACACGGCTGCTTCTTTTTCCTTCCTCAACTCCTCGGCCTCCTCTAACTTCCTAGCCAATTCCTCTTCCTCCCTTTTTTTCTTATGATTCTCTTGCCTTTCATGTTCATCTTGGTCCTTTAAGGGAGGACTAGGCTTTTTTGCTTTGGATGAAACATTCTTTTGGTCCTCAACTTTAACTTTCTTCTGATCCTCAACCTTTGGTGTAGAAGTATTTTTCCCCTTTAAAGACTCCTCTTTGGCCACAACAGGTTTCTGTTCTTCAACACTGGGGGTAGATGATTGTACCATGGTGTTCTTGACCACTCTTTCGCTGACAAGATTGGGGATTGCAGGGGGTTGTTCATCAGGGCCAAGTGAACGACCATCCAGTGTCTGTAATCTCCTTATTGTACTCCTCATGTTGCATCTTATATACTCTCCCCGGAACTCATGATTTTTGTTCCATAGTTCCATGATGTCCTCAACCTAAAGAATCAATTTTGTGAGTAAAAATCACTACAAATTTGAAACATTGAAGAAAAGATAAAGAATGCTTGCCAACCTGGTTAACACAATGGTCTTGGAGGGCCTCTTTATCTCCCTTCATTGCCAAGTCATAGGCTGCCTTGGCATCATCCTTATACTTCCAGAAGTATTTATTCTAGACGATCAAAGAATTGAGTTTGTCAATATCTCCAATTTACATTACTTTACACTGACTACAATAGAAACAAATACTTGCTTGAAAATTGAGAAATATACCACGACATCCAGTGTGATCATCCCTTATCGTTTTCACCTACGTTTCACTAAATCTCATGACACATAATTACTGTGTATAATGAACAAAACAAGGACAGATAGGACTTACAACAGACAACAATGACCTGAAACTTAAAAGACATGGAAATAATCATCTCCAAAGTATTTTTTAATTTAGAATTATTATACCTAAACTCTTCATTATGTTTATAAAATCTAAACTCATTTGAAGACTAGATATAACTATTGATACAAAAAAAATCAGATTGCGACAGTGACAACATGCCTTGTCATATAACTGCTTCCTTAGGCTTTGTAAATGTGCATACGCCTCTTGTCTTATCACATCAGCAGCCTTAAACTGTTCTTGCAATTTGATCATTCTTTCGTTTTCATGATCATATTTCTTCTCAGCTTCTTTGGTGCGTGATTGGGCTTTTAAAAATTTATCCCTCAATGATTCAACCTCTTTATTCAAAGACTGAATTTTTCAAAAAACTATTGTCAAGAAAATCAACTCACATGGCTGAACATGAAAAATTCTAACTAAAATCATTTAGAAACAAAATACCTTCAAACGCTCTCCGGCTTGGTCTTTTTGGTCCATAGCTTTCTGAAGTTCATCTTGGCTGGCTATATTAGAAGATAGTTGTTCCTGTTTTTGTTTCAACTCGTTAATTTCTCGAATATACTGCTTTTCTTCCTTCAAAGAAAGAGTCTCATGTTGAATCATGTGATTCCTATAACGTATCTGCATGTAGCCATTAAAAAAAAAACACAATTTAGCAATTAAGTATAACCCTCCAAAACTAACTTGATAAATACTAACAAAAAAGGAAGAAAAGAAGAAATTGAGTTCCCACCTTGGCACCAATGTCCTCAACATCAGTAAAGTTCTTTACTGTGTTAATGACAGTTTTGACAGAATCTATTTCCTTGTGTTTAGCCTTTAGCAAATCACGTGCAGCCCTCTCTTCTGATAATGCAAGAGCATAATTTTGGTAATAGTCTTTGCAAACTACCTATTATTAGAGAATCATCTGATCAATGATATAAAAATATAGAGACCAAATGAGAAACGTAAAATTGAGAATTATAAGTTACCCTCAGGGACTGGATTTCAGCTCGAATAGCATCGCGAGCTTTAGTCTTCTCATCAACTTGAGACTGAGCTTGTTTGATCTCATCCTTCAGATTTTCGTTATCATATCTCGGAATCCTAATCAGGTAATAGAATGGCCTTCTCACCACTTCAGTAGCAACATCTTGGCCCTCCACTCTTGCAACATCTTGACCCTCCACACTTAAAACATCTTGACCCTCCACACTTGCAACAGCAGCAACAACACTATTACTCTCCTCCACCCCATTAACAAAATCTTGACAATGTGACACATCAACCAAGCAGCCTTTCTTATCATTTTTATCAACATCAACACTATCACTGTTCTTCACATTTTCAATAGATTGCACTACAACACCATCACTTTGTTTTCCATCTTCAACAGATTGCCCATCCAGATGGCCATTAAAGGAATCCACAACTTCAACACTATCAACTTGTGTCACATTTTCAACAGCGGTGGAATCAGCCTCAACACTATCATTTTGCTTCACATCTTCGACAAACTTCTCATCCTGATGGCCATTAGAAGAATCAGCATCCTTAACACTATCATTTTGCTTCACATCTTCAACAAACTTCTCATCCTGATGGCCATTAGAAGAATCAGCATCCTTAACACTATCATTTTGCTTCACATCTTCAACAAACTTCTCATCCTGATGGCCATTAGAAGAATCAGCATCCTTAACACTATCATTTTGCTTCACATCTTCAACAAACTTCTCATCCTGATGGCCATTAGAAGAATCAGCATCCTTAACACTATCATTTTGCTTCACATCTTCAACAAACTTCTCATCCTGATGGCCATTAGAAGAATCAGCATCTATAACACTATCATTTTGTTTCACATCTTCCACAAACTTCTCATCTTGATGGCCATTAGAAGAATCAGCATCCTTAACACTATCAAACTGCTTCACATCCCGATATGCGACAATAGAATCAGCTTCCGCAGTATCACTTTGCTGCACATCTTCAATAGATTTCTCATCTTGATAAAAGGAATCAACAACTTCACCACTATCAAACTGCTTCACGTTTTCATCAATGGTAGAATCTGAACCCACAGTACTACCTTTGGTAGAATCAGCTTCCACACTATCACCTTGATTCACATGTACCAAGGACGCATCTATGGTTCCAGTTTCCTTTGATGGACAAATAGTCAATTTAGTTTCCATGACCTCCTGCTCATATGCCACATTGCTTGCAAAATTGGATGTTTTCTTCTCTTCAGATTCAAAGGAATTGGAACCAACCTGGATTTCTTGCTCAGGATCAGGATTGTGTGCAATATCATTTGTATCTGCATTGTCGTCTGTTTTCGATTCCCAAATAGCAACATCTAACTTCTCAAAAACTTCTGCAGATTCTGTAGCACGATCCACTGCATTGTCAGCAACCTCGACTTTGGCGTGAGGATCACCCACAATTTCTAGAGCAGGCTCACCTGGCAATTCCTCATCATATTCTCCATTTTTGCAGCTGATATGACCATTAACATCAGCTGCTGCGTCTGATTGCACAGAAGTTAAATGGATGCCATTTGATTCATCCTCAGTTGGGTGAGTATTGGTTTCTTGGATATGATGATCGGTTTTGCAGCCAACATGGTCTGCTTCTGATGGCAGAGAAGTCGGAGGGATGCCATTTGTTCTGTCTCTAGTAGTGTGAAGCTCAGCTGTAGAATGAGAAATCTTGTCTGTCGCAGTTTCCACATCCTGGTCATCAGATAACTCAACTTTGTGAGACGAGCCATTTTGCAGGGACAGGACTTCATTGGCTAACCCAACGTCGACCGTCTCAGCCTCAGGGGAGACATTTTGATCAACAATTTCTGAGTCTTCCAATTTGAGATTAGCAGGAGTATCCGAATCCTGCTCCAAGTCAAACCCAGAATCTTGCTGGGCATCTCCGGCAGAAACCTCACCATTGACTGTTCCAACCTGTTCCGCGTCCTGCTCCAAATCCTTGCGAAAGCCGTTGGCCAGCGCTACAACAGTGTCAGAACCATGGTTTTCTTCAAAATCTGAAGTTAGGATGGGGTTGGTCTCTCCTCCAACCTCCGCCTTCACCTTATGGTCATCAGTCTCATTGGCCACAGATTCCTGAAGTTGCCCATTTTCATCCAGTTGCCCCACCATGGAGTCCGCAGCAACTTCCTCCCCAGCATTCCCACTCGACAATTCAAACTCAGATTGTTGATGGCAGCAATCAGCAGCAGGCTCGGGGACATCACCTTCCACGGCCTTGTCTTCACCCTCTACAGCCGCCGCCGTCCCGTTTGGCTGGTCGGAAGGGACATGATCGCCAGACTCCTTCTCACCACCGACATTCTGGACGATCTCAACAGGGATGTGATCCTCTCCGTCATCCCCTGTAACGAAAACATAGGAGCCGTCCCCGTCATCCTTGGCATTGCCATTCCCGTTGCCAATGACGTCATCACAAGTGGCGGCGGGTTTGGGCAGATCCTCACAGCTGCCGGCGGCATCCGGCGCGCGCTTCTCCTCGAGTTCAGTGGAGGAGCCATTCACGTCCGCCGTCATTGCAAAGATTCTACCTTTCGCAAGCCACACTATCACACAAAGCTCAAAAACACGCAAAATCAAATTCTCGACTTTACTTAAAAACAAAAAAACACACACAGACAATCTGGACTACAAAATAATACCCACTGATCACGCAAAGCGACACTGTCTATCTAAATCAAATGCATCAAAGCAACAAGGAGATAAAGTTTAGATCTTGCTGTACCAGCTCAACTCGCCGGAAGGGTAGAACCCGGATACAGATCGGACGGCCGTGAATGCGAGCAGTGGGAGCAGCCAAATCTGAGAGCTCTGGAGATCGCTGATGGTGAGTGAGGAAATGTGGAGAAATGGGGGAGTGCAGTGTAAATGAACCAGCCAACAGAAATAATAAATTGTTAATATAGGATTCAAAGGAAACAGCTGGAGGGAAGAAGAAGAAGAAGAAGAGATGTACTCGATGACAACTACTGCTCGCTTAATATATTTTACGCGTTTTTCCCTAACTAAATGTATATTTTTTATTTTTATGGATTTGGATTCTCTCTTTTTGCTGTAATTGTAATACGATATGCACTGTTTTTTTATTCGGACATTATTTATTTCTCTCTTATTTACCGTTAATTCTAATTCTAATCCAAAAAAAAAACAACTTTGGATGATGATGTCAGTTGACCTATTAGGATGATACCTATACTATCATAATATCTTTTTTCGGTTATTTTTCTATGGCCTGAAATGATGACTTAATCCTAATTTTGAATTCTAAATAAAAAAAATAGCAACCTCATAAATCTGGATGAAAGCAAAAATTTGGTTGTTTTTTTTGAAAGCAAAAATTTGGTTGTTTTTTTTGTTCTGGTATATTTGTTATTAGAAGATTTAAATTTCAAAGAGCCGTAAAGGATAAACATAGAAGGTTATCTCTTTTTTCAAAAACAAATTGAAGGATAAGACTCTAGATTATTATCTCTTAAATGCGATCAAAATCGGTCTGTTTTTATCTTCAGAATAAGACATACCAACAGACACAGATTTTCAAGGGTATTCGTCAAAGCACATTATTTTATTTTTAAAAAGATTAATGGTAACATAAAATTGAATACTCTACAAATGAAAGCAATTCCTCAACATCACAAAAAAAAATAATCCCGTCCAACAAAAAAGATGGGAGCGATTTTGAAGAAAAAAAGTAAAAAACAATACACATATATATATAGTGGAGTGGGCCAATATTAATATCGATATCGATATCAATATCAATATCAAAGAACAATGGGCGAAACGCGTGAATGCTGGGTGGGTGTTTTCACTTAATTTATTTACAGATTAAGACATTCGCGTCGCCCGGTTTAAGTTTAAGTATTCTGTGATTTAATAACTTTGGTAGTGACCTGAAAATGATAAAACCAGTAGCAACACAGCTGAATGAATGGGTGAAACTGTCGGGCAGCTGGATTTTCCCTAATCACAGTATTAGTAGTAAATCATACGTTTCTTGATTGAGTTTGGGGATATTTTGCTAATGAAAAATCCCCTAAATAATAATAGTAATGCGCGTGTATTGTTTGTTAGTAGTATATGATATGGTATCGCAACTCGTTGAAACTTGGAAGACACAGTAGCCATTCCCCACACGGATTCCCAACTGGGTTGAAAAAATTGTTTGCTTGATTGGGTTGCCTAAATTCCCTAATGCAACACATCGTTCATGCAAAAACACAAAAGAAAAGTTTACATGTTCTATCATAAGTCCAAGCCACACCTAGTATGTTACGTTTGTGGCCTTAATAATGGGTTTAACATTTTGCCAATATTCTCGTCTCTTCTTGTTGTTTTGCATATTTTCCCCTAGAGAATTGAAAATTTTAGACTATAATTTTTTTTTTAAAAAAAAGAACACGTAATGTCATTCATCTTTTAAAAAATATGGTTTGGTAACTTTGAAGAGAATAGATGGGTGGTAAGGAAAGAATGGGGATTAATATGATATAAACTCTGCAGGCTAGTCGTGTCTATATTTGGGCGGCAAATTAAGCATGTTCCAAAGAAACAAAAGCAAAAGGGTGATGAGAGAAACGCGATCTGTACGTACGTGGCCGTTGTTGATGGTGAAGCCAGAAGAAAGCAAACTTGGTATTCTTTTTTCTTAAACAAGAAGTTGAACTTCCAGAAGAAAGCAAAATAGCAAGTACAATGTAACATCAACGTATTTTGGACATTTCAAATCCTATTCTTATCATCATCAGTAGAGAATCAGAAAAAAAAATTAAAAAATCTGTCATCAAACATCAACTTGAATTCTCTAGAATTGATGACTGGAAAGTAGAGTGAACAGACAATTAGATACTTAGCAGGGGCAAGGCAACTATCATGGCATGGGGGCGCGTTCAGCATGTTGCAAAAACCAACTAGCATATTCCTTAAAATGGTTCAAATTGTAGGAATACCACCGCTTATAAATACCAAACTCTCATGACTGGCATACTCACACACAGCCATGGATTCTCCACGGAGATCAAGGACAACTTCTGACTCCGAGAACGACAGCTACATCGGCGGCAGAGCTTTCCCAACAAGCTCCGATGACGAACCTCCGAAGAAACGCTTCAAGACCAACATCATTGGTCTGCAAGAGCACATGGTCGTTTCCCCAAAACGACGGAAGAAACGTGTCCCCAAGAAATCTGAAGATCGGAAAGGCAAGGCGGTCGCTGAGAGCAGCACACCGCAGCAAAAGATGACGCAACTGAACTTCTCCCTGAAGAAGATCAGCTCGGCGGTGGCGCAGATTGAACTGGCGTGCATGGAGCTCTTCCCGCACT